>WNWK01030747.1:0-23261 GCA_009830355.1 Cherax destructor
AACCACAGCGCATAAAACGTACTTGTATGACCATAACCCCGAAAGGGTTAAGGCTAGCAAAGGCTGGTTTGAGAGATTTAAGAAGCGTAGTGGCATACACAGTGTGGTAAGGTATGGTGAGGCTGCAAGTTCTGACAAATGTGCGGCTGAAAAATATGTGCAGGAATTCAAGGGGTATGAAGAGGCTGAACAATTCCTCCCCCAACAAGTGTTCAATTGTGACGAAACAGGCCTCTTTTGGAAGAAAATGCCAAAGAGGGCCTACATCACGCAGGAGGAAAAGGCACTGCCAGGACACAAGGCTATGAAAGACAAGCTAACTCTAATGTTCTGTAGTAATGCTAGTGGGGATTTCAAAATGAAGCCTTTACTGGTGTATCACTCTGAAAATCCCAGAGTGTTCAAGAAAAACAGTGTTGCCAAGGCTAATTTGTGTGTGATGTGGAAGGCTAACAGTAAGGCATGGGTCACGAGGGAAATTTTCCTTGATTGGTTCAATGAAGTGTTTGGCCCCAGTGTGAAGAAATACCTCCTGGAAAATAAATTGGAACTCAAGTGCCTGTTGGTAATGGACAATGCTCCTGTTCATCCTCCAGACTTGGATGACCAAATGGTGGAGGAGTTTCGTTTCATCACAGTGAAATTCTTTTCCCCAAATACCAGTCCTCTCATCCAGCCCATGAACCAGGAGATCATTGCAAACTTCAAAAAACTGTACACCAAAGCAATGTTTCAAAGGTGCTTTGATGTGACATCAGACATTGCATTGACCCTAAGAGAGTTCTGGAAAGATCACTTCAGTATTCTCCATTGCATAAACCTTATAGGTAAGGCTTGGGAGGGAGTGACTTCCAGTACTTTGAACTCTGCTTGGAGAAAATTGTGGCCAGAATGTGTCCAAGAGAGGGATTTTGAAGGGTTTGGGGCTGACCCTGAGGAGCCTATGGCAGTTGTGAAAAGTATTGTGGCATTGGGGAATTCCATGGGGTTGGATGTGAGTGGCGAGGATGTGGAAGAGTTGGTGGAGGACCACAATGAAGAGCTAACCACTGAAGAGGTGCAAGACCTTCATCTGGAACAGCAACAAACCACAGCTCAGTAAATTGCTTCAGAGGAGGAGGAAGAGAGATGGAAGAAGGTGCCTTCTTCAAAGATTAAGGACATTTGTGCAAAATAGAGTGAGGTGCAAACATTTATGGAGGAACATCACCCTAACAAAGCTGTTACAGGCCGTGTCTGTGACATGTTCATTGACAATCTCGTGTCCCATTTTAGGGAAATTTTAAAGAGATGCCAGAAACAGAGCTCTCTCGACAGATATTTAGTGCCACAGGTGTGCAGTGACTCTCAAGCTGGTCCTAGTAGCATTAAAAAACAAAGAAGGGAAGTAACCCCAGAAAAGAACTTGGTACCTGAAGTCTTTATGGAAGGGGATTCCCCTTCCAAACAATAGTAACTCCTCCATCCTCTCTTCTCCTCCCATTTTCCTTACATCAACAAGTCTTCAATAAAGGTAAGTATCATGTTATTATTGTTTTATTCTTCATGTCTCATTGTTTTCTGTGTAGGTAAAAGTATATTTAATGTAAAAAACTTATTTTTTTAATACTTTTGGGTGTCTGGAATGGATTAATTGGATTTACATTATTTCTTATGGGGAAAATGAATTCGGAAATCGTCAAATTTGGGTTTAGTCAGACTCTCTGGAACGGATTAATTACAATAACCGGGGGTCCGCTGTATATATACAGTGGACCCTTGGTTATTGGCCGTAATCCGTTCCAGAAGGTCAGCCTAAAACTGAAAAGGCCGAAAACCAAAATAATACTTCCCATAAGAATTAATGTAAATCCAATTAATCCATTTCAGACACCCAAAAATATTAACAAAAAATACATTTTTTAAATATTAACTATAGTTTTACATACAGAAAACAATGAGAAATAAATATAAAGCACAATTTTTTACGATAAACATTAAATACCTTTATTGAAGACTCTTGTTGGCATATTGAAGAATGCAGGAAGGGAGAGGGAGTTGGGAATCCCCCTCCATAAGGACTTCAGGTATCAAATCCCTCTCTAGGGTTACTTCCCTTCTTTGTTATTTACTGCGACAGTGCATTCATTACATACCTTAAAATATTTGTAGTCTTAATGTAGGGCGAGAGGTGAGTAGTATTTATTTGTAGAAAGTCAGTGAAGGCAGCGGTAATGTAGGTACACATAGTATGTAGCCCCCCTGGGCTACACTACACAGCCATATTATTACACTACACAGCCATATTTTTACACTACACAGCCATATTTTTACACTACACAGCCATATTTTTACACTACACAGCCATATTTTTACACTACACAGCCATATTTTTACACTACACAGCCATATTTTTACACTACACAGCCATATTTTTACACTACACAGCCATATTATTACCATGTTCACTGAGTTTAATTGTTTCTAACAACTACCTTTAGATGCCATCATAAGCAGAGGGAGAAGTAACGAATAATTCATGTCAAGAATTGTAAACAAATGCATATGAAGGGTGGTTACTGCACCATATGCCAGATTCACAGTTTTCTCTTAACGCTGCATCAGAGAAAACGTAATGTTTATCTTCCACCCTCCTCCTTCATTCACTGGTACTCACCACTTGATAACATATAAATATTGCTTGTTTATATGCTATGTTTATATGCTATATGCTTTGTAATGTGTTTCTCATATAATTTTGAAGAAAATATCATAGATGGATTAATGAAAATGTCTATATTAACCTAAAGTAAGATATTTAATGTGCTCAAGAGTGATTTAGTATGTGTCCAACACCACTCATATTTTTCAATAACTTCTTTCTTTAATTCCATCATGTTTCTCACTTTCTTTACCAAAGGAACTTTCTTTTAGGCCATGGTTACTTATTTCACAGTTGCACTTAATTAATAACCACCAAAAACAATGAATTATAGCAAAATGTTTGGATGACTGAGCAGCAGAAGCTTCCTCACTCTCCCAGAGACACAGCCAGACTGGCAGTAGTGGCTGGCGGCGGGTGGGTTGACACGTCCCATATGGCTGATAAGCGAAATAACGGCTGATAACCGAAAGCCGAAAAACCAGCCTATAACTGAGTTGGCCGATAACAGAAACGGCCGATAACCGGGGGTCCACTGTATATATACAGTGGACCCCTGGATTACATCATTATTTCGTTCCAGAATGCTGTTGAAGTGCCGTTACTGAACGAATTTGTTCCCATAAGAAATAATGTAAATTAGATTAGTCCTTTTAGACCGCCAAAAATATACTTACATAATTGTTCGGGTTTGGAGCAGTACGTAATCCAGGGGTCCACTGTATATATATATGTGTTTGAATGAGCAAACATAAATCTTTTGATAATCTGTATGACAGAATGATACAAGTTTGCTTCCTTGCTTGTCTGCTTGCTTGCTTGCTGACAGTTTTGATTCCCTGAAGTATAATTTTAGTGAATGTTGGAAATGCTATTATTGTGCAAGACTTGAACACAGAGTATTGTGTGTAAATCTGCTGCATGTTGGTCATAATGGTGGGGTGTTACTCATGATATACTATACTGAACATGACTCTTGTGGGGTGAGCAGAGGTGGAGGGGGCGAGTCGTCTCACTCTACACCTTCCCCCCTCTCTTCCCACCACAGTAGTCAAGACTCGCTGCACAAGAGTGTCATCAATCAACCCAAGAAAAAGGGAATCAAGTCATCTATAGGACGTTTCTTCAGTAAAAAGGATAAGGTTAGTGCGGTTATTTTTCTCTAGTGTTGTTGTCTCATGGATTAATACCTTTTTTTTTTTTAATATAATAATAATTTTCACAGAGAGAGTGTAAGATAATGTAGGTGGGTGTTCATAACGTAGTTGATTTAGGCACAGATACACATAAGTACTATTATCACACATAGTGTATATTACTTAGGAGAACAAAAAAATAGAAAAAGAAAAGTCAAAGCGACTTATTCCCATTGAGGTCCTTGGATAGCATCCTCAGTTCACAATGAGGTACCAGGTATCAATCCTGGCATGGGTGAAGCTTTGGGCATGTTTCCTTACACCTGCTGCTTTGGTTCACCTAGCAGTAAGTAAATACCTGGATGTTAGACAACTACTGTCGGTAGCAAAACATATTAAGTTTTCCTGGGTGGCTAACTACCCTGGGTTAAAAGTCCATGCAAATCTTATCCAGTATGTACACCACTTGACCTAGACAGGTGCTCAAATAGCACCAGGTGGCCAAGACAGGTGCTCAAGTAGCACCAGGTGACCAAGGCAGGTGCTCAAGTAGCACCAGTTGACCAAGGCAGGTGCTCAAGTAGCACCAGTTGACCAAGGCAGGTGCTCAAGTAACACCAGTTGACCAAGGCAGTGCTCAAGGAGCACCAGTTGACCAAGGCAGGTGCTTCAGTAGCACCAGTTGACCAAGGCAGGTGCTCAAGTAGCCCCAGTTGACCAAGGCAGGTGCCAGACACCAGTTGACCAGGCAGTGCTCAAGGCCCAGTTGACAAGGCAGGTCTCAGGCACCAGTTGATTTAACCCTTTAACTGTCCACACGTAGATCTACGTTCACTCACGCACTGCTCCGAATATTTAAAAAAAAAAATCATTTTTTTTTTTAAATGAAGAGCACATTTTTATAAACAGGATAGGCTAAAAAAAAATTTTTAGGGCCAGTACTTACCGAGATATAAGCCCGACAAGTTGGTGCTGGATGCTCACCTGACAGCATCATCAAGTCCTACCGCTTGCAGAAGTAATGCCGATATACTTTTTTTTCTAGTTTTTATTTTAATTTATACAAATTTTATGTTCTGGTAATTACAATTTATAATAGTTCTTGTGATTTCATAGCCAATCTTTGTTCTAACACTAATATTAGGTACTGAAATAGTACTCAAATAGTCACATTGACACCAACAGGTGAACAATTTCACCTGCCATGATCATTTACTATTGTCTATAAATATATACGAAGTATTTATAGGTCCCAGCAATGTTTTAGACATCCTGGATTATATATGAAACTCCTTGAAGAATGGTGTGTTGACAATTGTCTGATAACTACTGATAAGGCAGTGACATTGATGAATGAATGTGTGCAAGGAACCCTTGCTTTGTTTTCACTGTCTGTATCTATCTGTCTATCTATCTATCTGTCTATCTATCTGTCTGTCTATCTATCTGTCTATCTATCTGTCTATCTATCTGTCTGTCTATCTATCTGTCTATCTGTCTGTCTATCTATCTGTATATCTATCTGTATATCTATCTGTCTGTCTATATGTCTGTCTATCTATCTGTCTATATATCTGTGTATCTATCTGTCTATATATCTGTGTATCTATCTGTCTAGCTCGGCTTATCTGTCTTTGTTTGCCTGCCTATGTGTGCCTGGAGTATAATATGAAACTCCTTGACTAATGGTGTTATGACAAGTGTCAGATAACACTGACAGCCCAATGACATTGATGAATGAATGTGCGCAGGGAACCCTCGCTTTGTTTTCACTGTCTATCTGTCTATCCATCTGTCTATCTGTCTATGTCTCTGTCTAGCGCTGCTCATCTGTCTTTCTGTCTGCCTGTGTGTGCCTGGAGTATATGAAACTCCTTGAAGAATGGTGTTATGACAAGTGTCAGATAACACTGACAGCTCAATGACATTGATGAATGGGAGCAGGGAACCCTCTCCGTGTTTTCACTGTCTATCTGTCTGTCTGTCTAGCTCTGCTTATCTGTCTTTCAGTCTGCCTGTGTGTGTGTGTCTTTCTGTCTGCTTGTCTCAGTCTAAGTGCGGCTCGTAAGCCAACAGGTATTATACACGATGCAGAAGTGACAATGCGTATTACATGCCAGTCATGGTATTGTCTTATATATATACAAGCATTGTATAGCACTTTGCCTGGAATTTTTGCGTTATCCTAGGTAATTTACACTATGTATAATAACTGTACTTATGTGTACATGTGAGAGAGAGACAGAGAGAGAGAGATATTACAGATATATATAGATACAGTGGACCCCCGAGTATCTTAATTAATCCGTTCCAGGAGCTAGTACTTAACATGAAGTTTTCGAAATTCGAACCATTATTTCCCATAAGAAATAATGTAAATACAATTAATCCGTTCCACAAAAAAATATTCACATATAAAATAATTAAAAACAATATATATATATATACATTTACTTAACTTTATTGAAGAGTTGCAGGCATCTGGAAGATAGAGTAATGAGTAATGAAGGTCCTCTTGGGCATTTTCTTCCAAAACAGGCCTGTTTCATCACAATTAAACACTTGTTGGGGGAGGAATTCTTCAGCCTCTACGAAGGGAAATCCCCACTCCCTGCATGCCTGCTACACTCCCTGCATGAAAGCTACACTCCCTGCATGCCTGCTAAACTCCCTGCATCAATGCTAAACTCCCTGCATCAATGCTAATCTCCCTGCATCAATGCTAAACTCCCTGCATGCCTGCTAAACTCCCTGCATGAATGCTAAACTCCCTGCATCAATGCTAAACTCCCTGCATGCCTACTAAACTCCCTGCATGCCTGCTAAACTCCCTGCATGGCTGCTACACTCCCTGCATGAATGCTACACTCCCTGCATGAATGCTAAACTCCTTGCATGAATGCTACACTCCCTGCATACCTGCTAAACTCCCTGCATGGCTGCTACACTCCCTGCATGAATGCTACACTCCCTGCATACCTGCTAAACTCCCTGCATGGCTGCTACACTCCCTGCATGAATGCTAAACTCCCTGCATGAATGCTAAACTCCCTGCATGAATGCTACACTCCCTGCATGCCTGCTAAACTCCCTGCATGCCTGCTACACTCCCTGCATGAATGCTACACTCCCTGCATGAATGCTACACTCCCTGCATGAATGCTACACTCCCTGCATACCTGCTAAACTCCCTGCATGGCTGCTACACTCCCTGCATGAATGCTAAACTCCCTGCATGAATGCTACACTCCCTGCATGCCTGCTAAACTCCCTGCATGCCTGCTACACTCCCTGCATGAATGCTACACTCCCTGCATGAATGCTAAACTCCCTGCATGAATGCTAAACTCCCTGCATGAATGCTACACTCCCTGCATGCCTGCTAAACTCCCTGCATGCGTACTACACTCCCTGCATGAATGCTACACTCCCTGCATGAATGCTACACTCCCTGCATGCGTGCTACACTCCCTGCATGAATGCTACACTCCCTGCATGAATGCTACACTCCCTCCATGAATGCTACCACAGGGGTGCCACTAGGAAGCGTCTTTGGACCCATGGTGACTTATTTCACAGTGACAATCACTAAAACAACCAAAAAAAACACCAAATGTAGTGTGAATGTTTGAAAGAGCACGCTAGGTAATGTTCTCTCAATGGTAAACAACGCTTCACTGGCGGTGTCCTGCATCCCGCGCAGGCGCGGAGCAGGCGAACAGGTCTAATACGTTACGAAACACGAGCGGTTTTACGATTCTCGAAGTCGTAAAAAGCTTACGAAACACAATGTTTACGAAGTAAGAACCTTACGAAACTCGGGGGTCCACTGTAGACAGAGATATAGAGATATACAGAGATATAGGACAGATAGATATAGGCAGATATAGACAGAGATATAGACAGATATAGACACAGAGACAGCCAGAGACAGCCAAAGTCAGCCTGCCGAATATATAAGAACATAAAAAAGAAGGAACACTGCAGAAGGCCTACTGGCCCATGCAAGGCAGGTCCATGTCACCCCCCAGCCTAGACCAATGACCCACCTAGTCAGGTCACATCCTCTGAAGGAAGGAGCACAGCATCAGACCTAGTAGCACAAGCTAGTCAGGTCCAACTCATACCCACCCACAACCACTCATGTATTTATCGAACCTATTTGTACTTTCCTCTTATAAGGGGAGTGTTAATGTGGCATGACATCATTGAAACCATGGTGTTTGCCACATCATTTGCTCTAGCTGGCACTCAAATGAACTAGTGCTCCCCCAAGGTACTAAGTGGTCCCAGATTTTTTTAATACTGCGCACACTGAGGGCGCAGACCCATTCTCTCATGTCTAGGCGACTCAGGCCTATTGCACTAAATTTGAAGGAATGAAAAATAAAACGTAGATCTACGTTCGGAGCAGTACGCGTACAAACGTATATCTACGTTTGGACAGTTAAAGGGTTAAAGGAAAACACGCTGTGATTCAGGCCATGAAGATCTGAGTCAGTGTGAGATTCAAGATCCAGATGCTGGTGAGGAGCAGACTACAGCTGTAGTATGTGTGAGAGAGAGAGAGCAGCAGCACTACAGTGCTTGCCTACCTGCATGCAGCAGGAAGTTTGAAAGAGAGAGAGGGCCTGCAAGAAGGGTAGGTGCAAGGAGGTTGTACCACAGAGGCAACCTAAGCACAGAGAAACAAGGTTGCTCAAGTTATAAGTGAGTGTTGACCCACGATTACTGTTAAAAATATAAAAGTTGAAAAATATGTAACAAAATAGATTCTACGGCTCAGAATGCAAGGGTAAGAGGAGATATAACTACATAGGTAGTTTATAAAAAGCATACTAGAATCTAGGGAAATTTTTTTGTTACATAGAAATGAGAAAAAGAAATCATAATTCTAAATTATGAAAACAAGTAGTGCAGAAATGACATTTTAGAAAGGTTTTTCAAAGTACTGGCAGATAACTGGAAAGATCTCCATTAGGAGGTGCACAGTTACACTACATGTAGTGAAACTATTGACTTATTAAAAAAATATAACTACAGTGGACCCCTGCCTAACGAGAAAAATTCATTCCAGAAGCCTGCTCAAGTGCCATTACCGAACGAATTTACTTCCTTAAGAAATAATGTCACGTAGGTTAGTCTATTTCAGACCCCCAAAAATACACTTCCACAAGCACTTACAATATTATACTTACATAATTGTACAATTTCCGGGGTGCTCGTTAGGCGGGGGTCCACTATACATATAATGTTACTATAATATAACTGGGACACCATGAGCATAACTCTGCTACTCTCACCACAATTAAATACAGTAATTTAAGTTAGATAATTATACACAATATTACATACAGAATGTAGTCTTCTTCTGTCTCTCATTACACATAAAATTGTATGTAGTGCATATGTCTTAATTTGTATACAAAGGTTATGATTATTTTGCAGCAAGGGAAGATGAAGGACGCACTCCAGCAACACCCAGGCTCAGGCTTAAGTTCTTCAGGGATCTACAGTGATGGTGACATTGGCTCCTCAGACTCCTTATCCTTAGCTGGTTTAGGACAAAAAGCTGATATTGATAGACGAACCAAAAAGAAGTGAGTCCCTTTATCAGTATTTTACTTCGTTATTTGCTGTAGTGTGTTGTACAGTCAGATCCTTATTGTATGTGTAGCTTATGCAAATACAGGCAGGCCCCACTTATACAGCAGGTTAGGTTTTAGGCTACTGCTCTAAAGTGAACATTTCTGTAAAGTGAAATACAGTGGTACCCGACTTACGATATTTTCATTCAGAATGCTGTTCAGTGCCATTACCAACAATTTATCTCCTTAGAAATAATGTAAAATAGACTAGTCTGTTTAGACCCAAAATACACTTACAAAGCATTTAAAAAATAAACTTACATAAGGGTGTGTTTGGGGACCATCGTAAGTCGAGTACCACTGTACAGTGGTCCCGAGTTCTACACCTGAAATGCAATTATGTAAGTATAATATTGTAAGTGCTTGTGGAAGTGTATTTTGGGGTCTGAAATAGACTAACCTACGTGTCATTTTTCCTTAAGGGAGTAAATTCGTTCGGTAATGGCGTTTGAGCAGGCTTCTGAAGTGAAGTTTTTACGATACTCAGGGGACCACTGTATAGCCTTTTTTCACTTTCAAATGCATGTTAATACCTGATAAAATGTTTACACTATCATATACAGTGGTACCTCGAGTTACGATATTTTTTCGTTCGAGAATGCTGTTCAAGTGCCATTACCAAACGAATTTATCCCCATAAGGAATAATGTAAAATAGACTAGTCCTTTTACACCCCCAAAAATATACCTACAAAAGCATTTAAAAAAATAAACTTACATAAAAGGGCAATTTTGGGGACCATCGTAACTCGAGGTACCACTGTATTAAGTGAGCAACAGACCTAGGCTTAAAAATGCATATACATTATATTACCTTAAAATATTTTCATTCTTAGCTTATTGAGAGTAGTGAATATATTAATTGTAGGAAGTCTCCATCTATGAAGAATGTGACTTGAGTTGAAAACTGCTGTATTACCACTGTACAGTGAAGCACTGTAAACACATCCTGCTTGTACTCTAATACAAAATAATGTCCTAATTATTTTGAGCACTTTCAAAATTTCAAAAGTGTTACTTCTTGATTAAAGTGTACCAGACAGAGCATACCAAACAAAGTGTACCAGACAAAGTGTACCAGACAGAGCATACCAGACAGACCAGACAGCATACCAGACAGAGCATACCAGACAGAGCATACCAGACAGAGCGTACAAGACAGAGTGTACAAGACAGAGTATACCAGACAGAGCATACCAGACAGAGCACACCAGACAGAGCATACCAGACAGAGCATACCAGACAGAGCATACCAGACAGAGCATACCAGACAGAGCATACCAGACAGAGCGTACCAGACAGAGCATACCACACAGAGCATACCACACAGAGCGTACCAGACAGAACATACCAGACAGAGCATACCAGACACAGCAAAATCCAAGCTAAGAACTACCTGTAGAATTGGGCCATTATTGAGAGGAGATTCGTATACTGACGATGAACAGGAAATGAGTGAAATCCTAAAGGAACAGTATGAGTCAGTGTTCAGCAACCCACTAAATGACAGCAAGGTAGAAAATGCAGAAATATTTTTCACTCCAGCAGAAGGCCGTGCACACCTAACCGACAGTAGTACAAATCCCATAGATTTCGAAAAAGAAATGGACAACATGCCCACTCACTCAGCACCTGGATCAGATTCATGGAACGCTTTATTTATAAAGCAGTGCAAAGTACCATTAGCAAGAGCCCTTAGTATTCTGTGGAGAAAGAGCTTAGATCTAGGTGAAATACTGGAGGCCTTAAAGAGTGCAGACATAGCTCCTTTGCATAAGGGAGGTAGTAGAGCACTAGCTAAAAATTACAGACCAGTAGCCCTCACTTCTCACATCATAAAAATCTTTGAAAGAGTGATGAGACGGCAGATTACAAACTTCATGGACCAGCACAACCAACATAACCCGAACCAGCATGGCTTCAGCGCGGGACGATCATGCCTGTCACAGTTGCTGAACCATTATGACAGAATTACGGAGTCATTGGAGGAAGACCAAAACGCAGATGTGATTTACACAGATTTTGCAAAGGCGTTTGACAAATGTGATCATGGAGTGATAGCGCACAAAATGAGGGCCATGGCATTACTGGGAAGGTAGGCAGATGGATATTTGAGTTCCTAACACACAGAACACAAAAAGTAGTAGTGAACAGGGCAAGATCCAGCATCAGTGAGGTCAAAAGCTCAGTGCCCCAAGGCACTGTCCTGGCACCTCTGCTGTTTCTCATCCTCATAGCAGACATAGATAAAAACACCCAGCACACTTTTGTATCATCATTTGCAGATGACACTAAAATAAGCATGAAAGTCACTACGGTAGAAGACACTGAAAAATTACAGGAGGACATAAGCAGGGTCTTCCAGTGGGCAGTGGAGAACAACATGACGTTCAATGGTGATAAGTTTCAGCTGCTTAGGTATGGAAAAAATGAAGAACTCAAAAGGAACACTATATACAAAACGCAAGAGGGTCACCACATAGAACGAAAGGAACACGTTAAGGACTTGGGAATAATTATGTCTGCTGATCTGTCTTTTAAAGACCATAACAAGACAAAGATCACAACAGCCAGGAAGATGACAGGGTGGGTATTGAGAACTTTCAAAACAAGGGAAATAATGCCGATGGGGACACTCTTCAAATCGCTAGTGCTCCCTCACTTAGAATACTGCTCTGTGCTGACGGCCCCGTTCAGGGCAGGAGAAATATCAGAGCTGGAACAAATTCAGAGATCATTTACGGCTCACATTGAGCCATTGAAACATCTAAATTATTGGGAACGCCTTCAAGTCTTGAACATGTACTCATTGGAGCAGAGGAGAGAGAGATACATGATAATGTATATTTGGAAAGTACTTGAGGGCCTGGTCCCAAATCTGCACACTGCCATAACAACATACTGGAGTGAGAGATATGGGAGAAAGTGTAAAATAAACCCAGTGAGGAGCAGGGGTGCGGTGGGGACAATACGGGAGCACTGTATTAACATCCGGGGTCCCAGACTATTCAACATCTTACCAGAAGATATCCGAAACATCGCTGGAACCAGTGTAGAAGCCTTCAAGAGGAAACTGGACAAGTATCTTCATCGGGTGCCAGATCAACCAGGCTATGATGGATATGTGGGGCAGCGGGCCTCCAGCAGCAACAGCCTGGTTGACCAGGCAAGCACCAGACGAGCCTGGCCCATGGCCGGGCTCAGAGAGTAGATACTCTCGAAACTCTTCAAAGGTATATCAAAGGTAAGGTATCAGCATACCAGACAGAGCGTACCAGACAGAGCATACCAGACAGAGCGTACCAGACAGAGCATACCAGACAGAGTGTACCAGACAGAGCATACCAGACAGAGCATACCAGACAGAGCATACCAGACAGAGCATACCAGACAGAGCATACCAGTCAGAGCATACCAGTCAGAGCATACCAGACAGAGCATACCAGACAGAGCTTACCAGACAGAGCATACCAGACAAAGCATACCAGACAGAGCATACCAGACAGAGCGTACCAGACAGAGCATACCAGACAGAGCATAACAGACAGAGCATACCAGACAGAGCATACCAGACACAGTGTAAAAGACAGAGCATACCTGTCAGAGCATACCAGACAGAGCATACCAGACAGAGCGTACCAGACAGAGCGTACCAGACAGAGCGTACCAGGCAGAGCGTACCAGACAGAGCGTACCAGACAAAGCATACCAGACAAAGTGTACCAGACAGAGCATACCAGACAAAGTATACCAGACAGTGCATACCAGACAAAGTGTACCAGACAGATCATACCAGACAAAGTGTACCAGACAGAGCGTACCAGAAAAGTGTACCAGAGAATGTATAAAAGACAAAGTATACCAGACAGATCATACCAGACAAAGTGTACCAGACAGTGCATACCAAAGTGTACCAGACAGAGCATATCAGACAAAGTGTACCAGACAGTGTGTACCAAAGTGTACCAGACAGTGTGTACCAAAGTGTACCAGACAGTGTGTACCAAAGTGTACCAGACTGTGTACCAAAGTGTACCACACTGTACTGGACAAAGTGTACCAGACAGTGTGTACCAAAGTGTACCAGACAGTGTGTACTAGACAAAGTGTACCAGACAGAGCATACCAGACAAAGTGTACCAGACAGAGCGTACCAGACAAAGTGTACCAGATGAAGTGTACCAGACAGTGTACCAAAGTGTACCAGACAAAGTGTACCAGATAGATTACCAGACAGAGCATACCAGACAGAGCATACCATACACAGCATACCAGACATAGCATACCAGACACAGCATACCAGACAGAGCATACCAGTCAGAGCATACCAGACAGAGCATACCAGACAGAGCATACCAGACAGAACGTACCAGACAGAGCGTACCAGACAGAGCGTACCAGGCAGAGCGTACCAGACAGAGCGTACCAGACAAAGCATACCAGACAAAGTGTACCAGACAGAGCATACCAGACAAAGTATACCAGACAGTGCATACCAGACAAAGTGTACCAGACAGAGTGTACCAGACAGATCATAACAGACAGCGTACCAGAAAAGTGTACCAGAGAATGTATACCAGACAAAGTATACCAGACAGAGCATACCAGACAAAGTGTACCAGACAGTGTGTACCAAAGTGTACCAGACAGTGTGTACCAAAGTGTACCAGACAGTGTGTACCAAAGTGTACCAGACAGTGTGTACAAAAGTGTACCAGACAGTGTGTACCAAAGTGTACCAGACAGTGTGTACCAAAGTGTACCAGACAGTGTGTACCAAAGTGTACCACACTGTACTGGACAAAGTGTACCAGACAGTGTGTACCAAAGTGTACCACACTGTACTGGACAAAGTGTACCAGACATTGTGTACCAAAGTGTACCAGACAGTGTGTACCAGACAAAGTGTACCAGATAGATTACCAGACAGAGCATACCAGACAGAGCATACCAGACACAGCATACCAGACATAGCATACCAGACACAGCATACCAGACAGAGCATACCAGTCAGAGCATACCAGACACAGCATACCAGACACAGCATACCAGACACAGCATACCAGACAGAGCATACCAGACAGAGCATACCAGAGCATACCAGACAGAGCATACCAGACAGAGCATACCAGACATAGCATGCCAGACACAGCATACCAGACACAGCATACCAGACACAGCATACCAGACACAGCATACCAGACAGTGTACCAGACAGAGTATACCAAAGTGTACCAGACATTGCATACCAAAGTGTATGAGACAAAGTGTACCAGTGTACCAGACAAAGTGTACCAGACAGAGCGTACCAGACAAAGTGTACCAGATGAAGTGTACCAGACAGTGTACCAAAGTGTACCAGACAAAGTGTACCAGATAGATTACCAGACAGAGCATACCAGACAGAGCATACCAGACACAGCATACCAGACACAGCATACCAGACACAGCATACCAGACAGAGCATACCAGAGCATACCAGACAGAGCATACCAGACAGAGCATACCAGACATAGCATGCCAGACACAGCATACCAGACACAGCATACCAGACACAGCATACCAGACACAGCATACCAGACAGAGTGTACCAGTCACAGCATACCAGACAGGTGTACCAGACATTGCATACCAAAGTGTATGAGACAAAGTGTACCAGTGTACCAGACAAAGTGTACAAGACAGAGTACCAGACAAAGTGTACCAGACAGAGCGTACCAGACAAAGTGTACCAGATGAAGTGTACCAGACAGTGTACCAAAGTGTACCAGACAAAGTGTACCAGATAGATTACCAGACAGAGCATACCAGACAGAGCATACCAGACACAGCATACCAGACACAGCATACCAGACAGAGCATACCAGACAGAGCATACCAGAGCATACCAGACAGAGCATACCAGACAGAGCATACCAGACATAGCATGCCAGACACAGCATACCAGACACAGCATACCAGACACAGCATACCAGACACAGCATACCAGACAGAGTGTACCAGACACAGCATACCAGACAGAGTGTACCAGACATTGCATACCAAAGTGTATGAGACAAAGTGTACCAGTGTACCAGACAAAGTGTACAAGACAGAGTACCAGACAAAGTGTACCAGACAGAGCGTACCAGACAAAGTGTACCAAACAGAGCATACCAGACAAAGTATACCAGACAAAGTGTACCAGACAGAGGGTAACATACAAAGTGTACCAGACAGAGTGTACCAGCCAAAGTGTACCAGACAGAGTGTACCAGACAAATTGTACCACAACATAACAAAGTGTACCAGACAGAGCACACCAAACAAGGTGTACCAGACAAAGTATACCAGACAAAGTATACCAGACAAAACGTACAAGACAGCGTAACAGACAAAGTGTACAAGACAAAGCGTACCAGACAGTGCGTACCAGACAAAGTGTATTAGCCAAAGTGTACCAGACAGAGCATACCAGACAAAATACCAGACAAAGTGTACCAGACAGAGCGTACCAGAAAAGTGTACCAGAGAATGTATACCAGACAAAGTATACCAGACAGAGCATACCAGACAGTGCATACCAAAGTGTACCAGACAGAGCATATCAAAGTATACCAGACAGTGTGTACCAAAGTGTACCAGACAGAGCATATCAGACAAAGTGTACCAGAATGTGTACCAAAGTGTACCAGACAGTGTGTACCAAAGTGTACCAGACAAAGTGTACCAAAGTGTACCACACTGTACTGGACAAAGTGTACCAGACAGTGTGTACCAAAGTGTACCAGACAAAGTGTACCAGACAGAGCATACCAGACAAAGTGTACCAGACAGAGCATACCAGACAAAGTGTATCAGACAAAGTGTACCAGACAGAGCGTACCAGACAAAGTGTACCAGATGAAGTGTACCAGACAGTGTACCAAAGTGTACCAGACAGAGGGTACCTTTTTTGTCTTTTACTGGCACTAGGACCAGCTTGAGAGTCACTGGACCCCTGTCGCACAAAAAACCTGTCCAGAGAGCTCTGTTTCTGGCGTCTCTTTAAGATTTGCCTAAAATGGGACAAGGCAATGTCATTGAACTTGTTGCAGACATATCTTGCAACAGTTTTGTTAGTTTGATAATTCTCCGCAAAACTTTGCAACTCCTCTTCACACACATGTCCTTATTCACTGAAGAAGGCACATTCTCCCCTCTCTCTTCCTCCTTATCTGAAGCAGTTTCCTCAGCTAAGGTCTGTTGCTGTTCCAGATGAAGGTCTTGCAGCTCTTCAGTGGTTAGCTCTTCCCTGTGGTCGTCCACCAACTGTTCCACATCCTCGCCACTCACCTCCAACCCCATGGACTTCCCCAAAGCCACAATGGATTCCACAACAGGCATAGGGTTGTCAGGGTCAGCCTCAAACCCTTCAAAATCCTTCTCTTGGACACATTCTGGCCACAATTTTCTCCAAGCAGAGTTCATCGTCCTGGAAGTCACTTCCTGCCAAGCTTTATCTATTAGGCTTATGAAATTGAGGATATTGAAGTGATCCCTCTCGAACTCTCTTAGGGTCAATTCAGTGTTTTTTGAAGTTTGAAATGACCCGCTGGTCCATGGGCTGGATAAGAGGAGTGGTATTGGGGGCAAGAACTTCACTGTGATGAAACAAAACTCCTCAAACAAATGGTCTTCCAAGTCTGGACGATGAGCAGGAGAATTGTCCATTACCAGGAGGCACTTGAGTGGCAATATATTTCTCAGGAGGTATTTCTTCACACTCGGACCAAACACTTCATAGACCCACTCAATGAAAATTAGCCTCGTGACCTATGCCTTATTGTTAGCCTTCCACTTCACACAATTTACTCTTAATGATGTTGTTTTTCTTGAACACACTAGGATTTTCAGAGTGATACACCAGTAAAAGCTTCACTTTGAAATCCCCACTAGCGTTACCACAAAACAAAAGAGTTAGCCTATCCTTCATAGGCTTGTGTCCTGGCAGTGCCTTTTCCTCTTGCGTGATGTAGGTCCTCTTTGGCATTTTCTTCCAAAAGAGGCCTGTTTTGTCACAATTGAACACTTGTTGGGGGAGGAATCCTTCAGCCTCTACGTACCCCCTTGAATTCGTCAACAAATTCTTCGGCTGCACATTTGTCAGAACTTGCAGCCTCACCATACCTTACAACACTGTGTATGCCACTTTGCTTTTTTAATTTTTCAAACCAGCCTCTGCTGGCCTTAAAGTCACTAACAGCAGCACTCATTCCAGGCATTTTCTTTACGAGATCTGCTTGCAACTGCCTTGCCTTTTTGCAAATTATCGCCTCCACAACACTATCTCCCATTAACTGTTTTTCATTGATCCACACCAACAACAACTCCACATTTTCGATTGTTTGTGATCTCTGTTTCGTTAACATATGTACCCCTTTTGCAACATCAGCTTCCTTGATTTCTTTTTTCCTTGCCAGGATGGAACTGATTGTTGATGAGGACTTCCCATACATACTGGCGAGCTCGGCCACACGTACATCACTTTCATATTTTTCTATGAGTTCTTTCTTGAATTCTATCGTGTTTCTCACCTTCTTTACCAAAGGGCTGGCACTCGGAACTTTCTTTGGCCCCATGGTGGCTTATTTAGCAGTCGCAAGCACAAAAAACAATGGATTATGTATTATGAAATGTTTCGTATGAACGCGCAGGATAATGTTTACTCGCTGAGAAACAACGCCACATTGTCTCAGAATGTGGGAGGCTTTGTGTGCGCACGGCAGGCGGACACGTTTGGTACGTCCGATGAAATCCGAGGCGATCAATGAAAACAGAGACAATATTTTGACAAAAAAAAAAGTCGTTGATATCTGAAATCAACGAAATCAGAGGCAAACGAAAACTGAGGTTCCACTGTACATAATTACACTCCTGGTGTATACAGTATATAATTACACTCCTGGTGTATATATAATTACACTCCTGGTTTATATATAATTACACTCCTGGTGTATATATAATTGAACTAAAAAGTGTAGTCCTTTACTGTAATTTTTATACATATTAGATTATAATATTTTATATGTATTTTATCTTTTCAGTTTACCTGGTTATAGACATGAATTATTAGCTGAAGCTATGAAAGCTGGAACTCCGTTTGCATTATGGAATGGTCCCACTATTGTTGCTTGGTTGGAACTGTGGGTGGGCATGCCAGCCTGGTATGTGGCAGCTTGTCGAGCAAACGTCAAGTCCGGAGCCATCATGTCTGCTCTGAGTGATGCAGAGATTCAGCGAGAAATTGGCATATCTAATCCACTACACCGCCTCAAGTTACGACTGGCCATTCAGGAGATGGTGTCGTTGACGTCTCCTTCGGCACCCAAGACTTCCCGCACTACTTTAGCATTCGGTGACATGAATCACGAGTGGGTTGGTAATGAGTGGCTTCCAGCTCTAGGTCTGCCCCAGTACCGCACTACCTTCATGGAGTGTCTAGTTGATGCTAGGATGCTGGACCATCTCACAAAAAAAGATCTCAGAGGACAACTTAAAATGGTCGACTCTTTTCATAGGTGAGTTTTACATTGTGTTTCCTGTTTTAGGTTAACCCTTTGACTGTTTCGGTCGTATATAAACGTCTTACGAGCCACTGTTTCGGACGTTTTAATACGCCTAAATTCTAGCGGCTTCAGATCAAGTGGGAGAAAGCTGGTAGGCCTACATGTGAGAGAATGGGTCTGCGTGGTGGGTGTGCGCAGTATGAAAAAAAATCGGGGACTCAGTGGTGCATTGTGGGAGTGCCATGTTTGTAGTCCTTGTTCACCATGCCTGGCGGTAAGAAGTACCTCACTCCCCCGCAAATTGGAGGCCTTCTCTTCCCAAGTGATAGTTCAAACAGCGATGGAAGTGCCAGTGAAAGTGAATTCCATGGTTTTCAGGAGGGTATGACCAAAAGCAGTGCCTAGGATAACATAATTAGTGATGAAAACCCAGATGACCCACAGCCTTCCACATCTGGTGCTGGGCCATCTCATTCACGTTCACCTGTACCAGGACGAAAGAGGAAACTATTTCACCGTGTACAGGACTGATGTGAACAGTGTAAGTGATGATGACAGTGATTTCAAAGTTATTGAAAGCAGTTCTAGTGGCGACAGTGAGGGAGA
Organism: Cherax destructor; assembly: GCA_009830355.1. NCBI lineage: Eukaryota > Metazoa > Arthropoda > Malacostraca > Decapoda > Parastacidae > Cherax > Cherax destructor. The sequence goes on from WNWK01030747.1 coordinate 19,558, forward strand.
ATATTCTCCAGTAAAGCGGCAGGAGGTATGATGTAACATGCGTTCTGGTAGTGTGCCATATGCAATTCCAGGGAAAAGGAGTAAATCTCGGAGAACATCTCTTAGCCCTACACCACGAATTGATAGTGAAGATGATGATATTGTTACAATGGGGATGCGTAATGTGCATGGGGTAGCAGGTTTTAGTGGTGATGGTGGTGTTGGCGGTGGCATGAGTCATGTGGCACCAGGAGCAGGCCACGCTGCTAACTCAGCACAGCCACAACCACCTTCAACCACCCCCACACTCCCACAACCTGCACAACCACAACCTGTACAGCCACAACCTCCTCAACCACAACCACCTGTCAATATCCAGTACCCACCAGCAGACCGCATCTGGGATTGGCAGCAAGGTGACAATTTTGTTCCCAATCCCCATGACTTTGATGAAACACAATGTGGAATACTGCAAAATTGTACACTTGGGAACAATGCCACTGAACTGGAATGCTTTCAGTTATTTTTCGATGAACCCCTGATGGACATTATTGTCAGGAAAGCTACACATATTCGAGTACACCATGGCAAACACAATTCTTTCACCGAGGTCACGGCTACACCAGTGGAAGGACACAACTGTGGCAGAAATGTACCTGTTATTTGCCACAATAATGCTTATGCCACATGTGTATAAGCACACTGTCACCACATACTGGTCGATGGAACGCCTGATTTTAACCCCAGGTTTTAGTGATATTATACCAGTGAATCGATTTTGATACTGTTATGATGCTACACTTCTCAGACAAAACAAGGCCTGACAGAAACAACAGGTTATATAAGATCAGGAATGTGTTCATGTACCTGAAACAAAAGTGCTGTATGTATTTTTATCCCTTCAGGAAGCTTGTTATTGATGAGTCTTTGATTTTGTTCAAAGGCAGACTGTCATTCAACCAGTATATACCAAGCAAGAGGAAACGCTTTGCTATAAAGTTATTTGTACTACAGTGGTCCCCTGAGTATCATAAAAACTTCACTCCAGAAGCCTGCTCAAGCGCCATTACCAAACGAATTTACTCCCTTAAGGAAAAATGTCACGTAGGTTAGTCTATTTCAGACCCCCAAAAATACACTTCCACAAGCACTTACAATATTATACTTACATAATTGTACGATTTCTGGGGTGTACGTAACTCAGGGGACCACTGTATGTGATTGCAAAAGTGGTCTGGTTTTGGATATAATTGTGTACACTGGGAGTAATACATTGCAAGATACCAGGAAGTTATTGGGTATCTCTGGTGATGTGGTTAGAACAATGATGGAACCATATCTTGGTAAGGGGCATATATTATATACTGATAACTGGTACACAAGCCCTTCACTTAGTGATTTCTTGTGATGAACATGACAGATGTGTGTGCACAGTGCATGGAAATCGTAAACATATGCCTAGGTTTGATGCTGGCACTCGTAAAGGTGAAGTGCAGGTGTTTGCTGCCAATGACATGGTATTTCAGTGGCAAGAGAAACGTAATGTCACATTGTTGACATCAGTTCACGGACACAAAATGGTAGACAGTGGAAGGCAGAATAGAGAGACCAATGAACCCATTCTAAAACCTGCAGCTGTGATGGACTACAGCCTCAATATGCGCTTAGTGGACAAATGTGACATGCAGATTGGGTTTGCTGATTGTGTCCGCAAGAGTTATAAGTGGTACATAAAACTCTTTTTCCATCTTCTTGACATTTCCATGCTGAATGCTTATAACATGTACAAGTTGAAGACCAACAACAAACCCAAATAGGGTGAATTTTATTTGTCAGTCATCAGACAAATAATATTCAAGTACCAAGGAACAACACCTGCAATAGACCAGCGCCCACGAAATTATCAACACATGCCCTCTTGTCTGAGGCCTGGTGATCACTACCCCATACAACTGCCTGCTACTACTCTCAAGAAAAATGCTCAGAAGAGGTGTTTTGTCTGTAAACATACCACAAAACGCCCACAAAAAAGCAAGAGACACTCGTTTTATGTGTGAGGAGTGTAAAACTCCACTGTGCATATATACCCATGTTTCAAAGAATTCCACAAGCTGCAGCAGTTCTAGGAAAGTGTCCAGTGACTGTACATTTGTATAAATATTATAGAACAATAGTAATGAACATTTTTTATTGTTTGTGTAAACAAGTTTTGTAAACAATATAAAGATACTAATGTTTATGTGATTATTGTGTTGCATACAACGAGTGTAGAGTTAAGAGCATAATTCATTCTAGAAGGCTGCTCAAGTGCCATTACCAAATGAATTTTCTCCCTTAAGGAATAATGGCAAGTAGGTTAGTCCATTTCAGACCCCCAAAAATACACTTACAAAAGCACTTACAAAAATACTCTTACATAATTGTACGATTTCCGAGGTGCTGTTAACTCGAGGACCACTGTATATATATATATATATACAGTGGACCCTCGCCATTCGAATTTAATCCGTTCCAGGAGCTTGTTCTTAACGTGAAATGTTCGAAAGGCGATTTAATTTTTCCCATAAGAAATAATAATAATAATAATAATATAATAATATTTTTATTTCGATGCATGTTACAAGTGTACACTGTTATTGGTAGTTACAATTATAAAACTGTAATGCAAGGAGAGCCACTGGCATGGCATGGCATTAGGGGCAGTTTATTCTAAAGACTTATTCACTAAGTACTTAATGCTAAAGAAATTGATTGAGTTTATTCTAGTTCTGTATTATTTTAAATTACAATATGATTATACATACTATTAAAAGACAATACAAGAGAAATTGGTTGAGTTTAATCTAGTTGTATATTTTATTTCAAGTTACAGTATGTTGATGCTATACTAGTATAATAACAATACTAGAAAAATTTATAGAGTTTCTTCTAGTTATATATTTTATTACTAATTAAGAAAATGATGATACTATAAGATTTTAAATGACAATATGATGATATGAAATTTCAACAAGTGTTAACCCTTTACCGGGCACTCCTGGAAAATGATAATTTGAAATGTATTTCAAATGAGTGGATAGAGTAACTCAATGTAAGGATAATGAGCCCATATATTGAAATTCTAAAAAAAAATTTTCACGCAATTGCCAATATTCAAGGACCGTCTACAGACGGTCCTGACCGTTAAAGGGTGTCAAATTCTGAATGTTGCAAATTTGCAATTGTTAATAAAACACCAAATAAGTATTTTTCTATTTTATTATACTAATAGACAATATCAAAAACACAAATGGAACTTGTTTCCAAACATTTTGTATGTATAAAAAAAATGAAAGTGAACCAAAGAGCAACATGGACACATTGCAAAGGGATAAAACTTTCAAGTCCCATATTCCTCATTTTCCTGAAAAAACAATCATTCTTGATCACTAATTGCTACAATGAAAGGCTATGAAGCAATTTCTTTCCTTCTTGATGCATAGATTTACCTTGCATACGGCACACAAAAATGAGAATGTGACATGATTTTCGTTTTGCTGCAATAATTGCATGTAAATATTCTGCCTTGCACTGGCCAGTGACCTAGCATTTTATCAAACCTATCATTTTGGTCAAACCTCACACTGTCATCAGGCCTTTCTGCACGTTGGTACTGCACTGGAGATGGCAACAGGTCATCTGGTTCTGGATCTGAGTCACTTTCCACCAAAATGCAGAGATATTTG
>WNWK01030748.1:0-23260 GCA_009830355.1 Cherax destructor
TCTTTAAACAACTTCCATTTGGGAATTGTCCTTTTTAGTTTAGAGCATAATAATTTTTAGAGAGTTTGAGGGATAATAATAATGATAATTAAAACTTTCTTTAATGAATTAGTGTATTAGCTTATAACAGACATAAGACATACCTATAGGGTTATTCCTTTATACAGTATGTTTTAGATATGAAGCCCCTATTGCTAGTTCTACTGAAAGGGCGTAGATAATGTCTTAAAAGATTACAGAGAAATATCTAGCATAAGGCAATTAACAGAATAAAGCGGCTTTAAGAAGGCGAACAGCCAGTAAGTTAATAAGACCAGAGCAGGAGTGTTGACCCAGTGGCTGGTATCTGCAACTGACTACCGCTCTGTAGTGACCGTGGAGGTTAGGTAGGTCACGTGACTTTAAACACGCATTGACACAGAAGAGGAGAAGGGGGGGGGTGTCAAACAACCGTACAGAGTTGTTACTCTTAACTATAAAATTCTCCATACACAGACCGGTAACCTAAAGAACATATAGAAGTACTTACAAAATGTGGCCACAATATAAATATACACACAAAGGTTAATAATACAAGGACATTCATTTCCAATTTAGCTATTAAAGGAAATGAACGCAATGTACTATTAAAGAAAATGGGTAAACCAGCAAGGTAAGGAAGTAGAGGCGTAACAACTGCAAGTAGTGCAGATGCTGCATGGAACCCGTGCCATACCCTACCCTTCATTCCAGTAAACCAGCAATCCAGGATAGCAACCTCACATCCACGTAGCCACCTCGGCGGACAAAAGAGAGGGCGGCCAGATACCCGCCACAAAGCATATCGCCTTCGGCCACCACCCCTGGAATCCGAAAGGTGGCCTCCAGAGATACACCCGTTGCCTGAAAGATACCCAAGGCCACCCCGGGAGACCGGAGAGGGATCGGGACATCCCCAGGCGATCCAGATTCCACCGCAAACTACACCACCCCAAGAACCTCAACGGAATGGGATGGACCATGATACCCTTCCCCCTACCTAGGAACTAGAATGCCTGTGGAGAGAAGCTCCCAGGGTAAAAATGGGAAGGAAATAAGGGAGGAAGAGGAGGAAAGGGAAAAAAGAGAGGATGGGGGAGATGGGATAGGGGGGGGATTGGGGAGTTAATTAGGTTCGGTCTGAGGAAGAGGACCAAAGGTCTAATTCCTCAGACCAAGAGCCTCTTCACCACACCAAGGAGCCCCCTTTGAAGAGGCTGTCCCCCACAATATTCACCACACACTGCTGTCCCCACAACACTCACCATCCACTGCTGTCCCTACAACACTCACCATCCACTGCTGTCCCCACAACATTCACCACACACTACTGCCCCCACAACAGAAACCTGTAACTATTTTACATGAGGGTAGGATTGCTGGCGTTCTTTTTTCTGTCTCAAACACACTGGTGCAATATTATCAAGGATGTCAGTGAACATTGTTTTAAATTTTTCCCAGGCATCATTTACGTCCGTGCAACTTGTTATCACTGACCAGTCACAATTGTGTAGCATATTTACCAATGTTTCTTTACTGTAGTTTCTAGTTGACCTAACTTTTATTGTCCTGTGTAGGCCTATCCGTTCCCTAGTGATTTTCCTGGTACAGTAAATGATGAAATGATCACTAAGACCTGTGGTAATGACCCCTGACTAACTAATGTTCTCAGAGCGGTTAAAAAAGTATGTGGTCAAATAGGGTGGCTGAGAACTGTGTGATCCGGGTTGGTGTATTAATTAGTTATGTGTAACTATTTAAATCCAGAATTTGCTTATATCTTTTACATAGCCCGTTATTTTGCTGTTGAAAACATATATTGAAGTCTCCCAGTATTACTCTCGTCATTGTTATCAAGTCTTGACAAGACTTCGAAAAGTCCTCTAAGAACTGGTTATGGGTGGGAGGGCGATAACTAGTTCCTACTAAGATGGGTTTGGTCTTGGGAAGCATCACTTCAAACCACAGAATCTCTAATTTATTGTCATTTAAATCAGGTCTTGGATTATAGGCTAAGTCGTTCCTTATGTAGGCACATACCCCACCACCTTTTCTATTTCTATCTAAGCGTTTTATATTGTAACCTTCTATTTTGACCTCGTCGTCAGTCACCGTATCATCCAACCAGGATTCCGAGATGGATATAACTGCCGCTCTAGTTCTGTTAGCTAGAATCCTAATCTCTGTCAGTTTTGGAAGAAGTGATCTTGCGTTGATATGAATAAAGTGAAGGCCTGTTTTCCTAAGACAATCATAATCATCAATAAATGGCAAGGGGTCATTAAATCAATGTCATCATTTCTAAAGGGTAACTGTGCCAAAGTGCATTTGTTACAAACAAAAAGAAATCTGGCACCATTACCATAATCAAACACACATCCATTATGCACCCATCCCTTACACTTTTTACATATGTTAAGTTTACTGTTCTTCTTTCGTACCTTAGTACAGTGTATACAAATGTCTGGTGGTGTCTGGGATATTAAGAATGGTTCTATCTGTGCATTACATATGGTGTTAAGGTTATCATTCCTAGCTACTAGACCGTCATTATCACCATGATTGATCTGTCTGTTTTGCACCTGTACCATAGATTGAGGTCCTGGACTAGTAAGGATATCACCACTTAATAGCGCCACTATAAAAGCTGTGTGCCACTGTGTTTGTTTGGGTATGTGGGGTTGCCATACATTCGGCGATAGTGGCACTTACGTTTCTGGTAGGATGGACACTGTTGGGCTTTCACTTTCCAGGAGCTATCACCTCATTCGCTTTTCCAGACCCCATGACTGATTCCTTCTTCTGAGAAATGCACAATAATGATAAATATAATTATGGCAGCCTGAACACCTCGTATGCCACCCATGGTTATTCTTCACTCTTTATCTGTAGAAACTTGTTTTGGGACTGCCTTCTTGTAAGCTGCACTGGGCAAGCACTGTTGACACCGACACTCTGAGACACTTCTCTCAGACTTACAAGTGGCTATGGTACAAATTTCTAGCTAATTGCAGTAAAAGCATTCTCCACTCCATTACAACAGATATTAGAGCCAGGAAAAAAGACCCCCATACCACCAATACCACCAATCCAACTACATTCATCTTTGCTAATATACAAGGTCTAAAGCCAGCAACAAACAACAAGGTACCTTACATTAGTGGACTGCTTACAGAGTCAAATGCCATGTTTGCGGCTTTCACAGAGACCCACATAAGAGATCACTTGGACAATGAAATATGGATCCGGCTACAACCTATACAGGTGTGACAGAGTGAATAGGCAAAAGGGGTTGGCCTGTATATCACAGAGTCACTTATATGTTCAGAACTACTAAATGCCTCAAATGATGTAGTTGAAGTACTAGCAATAAAGGTCGAGAATCAAAACCTGGTCATCGTGGTTGTCTACAAGCCCCGGATGCAACGTCCCAACAATTCCAGGAACAGCTTCTGAAAATTGACCACTGTCTGGAAAATCTTCCAGCTCCTGCCCCCAACATCTTGCTACTGGGGGATTTCAACCTCAGGCACCTAAATGGAGGAACATTGCAAACAATGTGGTAGCAGAGATAACACCAGGAGGCAGCTCAGATGAAAATTCACACATGCATGAACTTTTAAATCTCTGCACCAAGTTCACCTTAAACCAGCAAATAGTAGAGCCCACAAGATTAGAGAATACGCTGGACCTCATCTTCACCAACAATGATGATCTGATACGAAATGTCATCATATCAAAAACAATATACTCAGATCACAACATAATAGAGGTCCAGACATGCATGCGGGAGCTCCAGATCAACAAAATGTGATCAGCCGTGAGGAGCTTTCTCCAAATTCAACTTAATAACAAAAACATAAGGTGGGACCAAGTAAACCAAGTCCTAAATGATATAAACTGGGAAGATTGCCTAAGCATCACGGATCCCAACCTATGTCTTGAACAAATTAACTCTGTGGTACTTGAGGTTTGCTCAAGGCAAATTCCCTTAAGGAAAAGGAGGAGAAGATGCAAACTAAAAAGAGAGAGCGCTCCTATACAGGCGAAGGCACAGAATAACGGAGCGCTACAGGAGGCCAATATCTCTGAAATACGTAGGGAGACACTAGTCAGAGAAATAGCAAACATCGAATTAAAACTAAAGGAATCTTATAGGAATCAAGAGACACGGGAAGAACTAAGAGCCATAAATGAAATTGAAAGAAACCCTAAGTATTTCTTTTCCTATGCAAAATCAAAGTCGAGAACAACAACCAGTATTGGGCCCCTACTTAAACCGGATGGGTCCTACACAGATGACAGCAAGGAAATGAGTGAGTTACTTAAATCCCAGTATGACTCAGTCTTTAGCGAGCCACTAACCAGACTGAAAATCGAAAACCTAAATGATTTTTTCATGAGAGTGCCACAGAACTTGACAGACGCATGCCTTTCTGACATCATCACTACGCCAAATGACTTTGAAAAGGCAATAAATGACATGCCCATGCACTCCGCTCCAGGCCCAGACTCATGGAACTCCGTGTTCATCAAGAACTGCAAGAAGCCCCTATCACATGCTTTTAACATCCTATGGAGAGGGAGCATGGACACTGGGATCGTCCCGCAGCTACTAAAAACAACAGACATAGCCCCGCTCCACAAAGGGGGCAGTAAAGCAATAGCAAAGAACTACAGACCAATTGCGCTAACGTCCCATATCATAAAAATCTTTGAAAGGGTTCTAAGAAGCAAGATCGCCACCCATCTTGATACCCATCAATTGCACAACCCAGGACAGCATGGGTTTAGAGCAGGCCGCTCCTGTCTGTCCCAACTACTGGACCACTACGACAAGGTCCTGGATGCTCTAGAAGATAAACAGAATGCAGATGTTATATACACAGATTTTGCAAAAGCCTTTGACAAGTGTGACCATGGTGTAATAGCACACAAAATGCGTGATAAAGGAATAACAGGAAAAGTTGGTAGATGGATTTATAATTTCCTAACACGTAGAACACAAAGAGTAGTAGTCAACAGAGTAAAGTCTGAGGCAGCTACTGTGAAAAGCTCTGTTCCACAAGGCACAGTACTTGCTCCCATCCTATTCCTCATCCTCATATCAGACATTGACAGGGATATAAGCCACAGTGCTGTGTCTTCCTTTGCAGATGACACCCGAATCTGTATGACAGTGTCCACCGTTGAAGACACTGCAAGACTCCAAGCAGACATAAACCAAATCTTTAAATGGGCTGCAGAAAACAATATGAAGTTCAATGATAAGAAATTTCAATTACTCAGATACGGAAAACGTGAAGAAATTAAAATCTCATCGGAGTACAAAACTAATTCCAACCACACAATAGAGCGAAAAACTAATGTCAAAGACCTGGGAGTGATCATGTCAGAGGATCTCACCTTCAAGGACCATAACAATGTAGCAATTGCATCTGCTCGAAAAATGACAGGATGGATAATGAGAACCTTCAAAACCAGGGATGCCAAGGCTATGTTGACACTTTACAGATCGCTTGTTCTATCTAGGCTGGAATATTGCTGCACACTAACTGCACCTTTCAAGGTGGGTGAAATTGCTGACCTTGAAAATGTGCAGAGAACCTTCACCGCACGCATAAGTGCGATAAACCACCTCAACTACTGGGAACGCTTGAAGTTCCTAAACCTGTACTCTCTAGAACGCAGGCGGGAGAGATACATTATTATATACACATGGAAAATTCTCGAGGGCTTAGTACCAAACTTGCACACAAAAATCACTCCCTACGAAAGCAAAAGACTCAGCAGGCGATGTAACATCCCCCCAATGAAGAGCAGGGGTGCCACTAGCACGTTGAGGGACAACACAATAGGTGTGAGGGGCCCAAGATTGTTCAACTGCCTCCCAGCATACATCAGGGGGATTACCAACAAGCCCCTGGCTGTCTTCAAGCAGGCACTGGACAGGCACCTCAAGTCGGTACCTGATCAACCGGGCTGTGGTTCGTACGTTGGACTGCGTGCGGCCAGCAGTAACAGCCTGGTTGATCAGGCTCTGGTCCAACAGGAGGCCTGGTCACAGACCGGGCCGCGGGGGCGTTGACCCCTGGAATTCTCTCCAGGTAGACTCCAGGTAGTAGTACTTGTAGGTTTAAAGACTTTTTCTGTAATAAGTGTCATAAGAAAGGCCACTTGAGAAGAGTATGTAGTGAGAAATTTTCAAAAGTGTCTCCTAAGGCTGTATCAAAATCGAGTATTGAAAAAAACAGGACAGCAAGGACACAGCAGTCACCGAGATATCCTAGAACAAAGTCAATTAAGGTGCTGGATGGCGGTGATAGTTCAGCAGATGAGGAAGTGATGAGCTTATATGCCTTAGAGAATAGTGTGTTTTCCATGAAGGCAGAGAAATATGGGTTTATCATTAACAATAAACAGGTACCCTTTGAGATTGACAGTGGGGCGTCCATCTCGACTTTATCCAAAGACTGGGTAGAGGCAAGGGCACATTGAACCATGTTCTAGGAGGGTAACTGCATATGATAATGGGAAAATAAACCTTCTGGGACAGGTGGTTTTGCCGGTAAGATATAATAAATTAGAGGTGTCACAAGTGTTTTATGTAGTGAAATCAAATAATAGTAACTTGTGTGGGAAAGACCTCATGAAAAAGGTAGGGATTTACCTTGCTGGATTGGATGAATCTACCAAAATTAACAAACTAGACAGTGCTGAAGAAATGTTAGATAATTTTAGGGTAGATTCTAGTAAACCTATCTCCAGCATCGTGGCACAAATTCATGTGAAAAGTGATGCTGTCCCTAAGTTTGTGAAAGCAAGGCCAGTACCATTTTTTCACAAAGAGATGATTGAGGAAGAATTAGAAAAACTAGTGCAGAAAGGCATTATTGAGCCTATATCGCATAGTGAATGGTCTGTACCTATTGTGCCAGTACTGAAGGCTGACTGTAAGTCTATGAGAATTTGTGGGGATTTTAAATATGTAAATGAGCAAATTCATTGTGAAAGATATCCTTTACCCAGGATTGAGGAATTATTGTCTGTAGTAGGTAAAAATAAAATATTTACAAAATTAGATTTAAAGGATGCTTATTTACAGATACCTGTAGATGAGAGGAGCCAACAACTGTTAGTAATTAATACCCACAGGGGCCTTTTTAAATATAAGAGATTACCCTTTGGAATTTCCTCATCTCCTGGTATTTTCCAGAAATTTATTTCCCAATTGTTTGTTAAACTGGATGGGGTAGCATCCTATTTAGATGATATCATAATATGTGGTGCCACAGAAGCTGAGCATGATGTTAGACTCCGGCAGGTGTTGAGTATTTTACAGAAGCATAATGTAGTACTAAATAAGAATAAGTCAGTGTTGAAAACCAGATCTATTGAATATCTGGGGTATGAAATTTCAGGGGAAGGTATTAAACCTTCTTCTCAGAAGGTGGAGGCTCTTGTGAATTTACCTTCACCTACGTCTGTAGGGGAAGTTCAGTCCTTTGTGGGGATGGTGACATATTATTGTAAGTTTATTAAGAACTTTTCTTTAATTTTGGCACCACTGTATGATTTGTTAAAAAGGGGCTACATTTGAGTGGTCTACAGTGGAAGAGGAAGCTGTTCAAAGGATTAAAAACAATTAGTGTGTTCAGCTTTGTTGACTAATTTTACGGGAGAACATCCATTAATAATTGAGGTTGATGCTTCTTCTGTGGGTGTTGGATGTGTGTTAATCCAGGTAGTAAATGGCCAGGAAAAACCTGTGTATTTTGCTAGTAAGAAACTTTCTCCAGCGGAACAGATTTATTCTCAACTTGATAAAGAAGGTCTAGCTTTGGTGTATGCTGTTAAGAAATTCAGATATTTTTTGCTAGGGAGAAAGTTTGTTGCTCGCACATATCATAAACCATTGCTAGGGTTGTTTGGAAAAGGAAAACATATTCCAGTAAATGCAAATGCCAGAATTCAGCGTTGGGCTCTGTTATTAGCTTAGTATGATTATGAGTTGTCATTCAAGGCTGGCAAGGAAAATGTTATTGCAGATGCATTTAGTAGATTACCTATTAAAGATCACAGCTTAGAGTCAGGTACACCTTCAGAATATGTAAGATTAGTCGAGTCCATCGATTTCCAACATTTATCATTTGACAAAATAAAAGAGGAAACTGGGATAGATGCTGTATTATCCCAAGTAGTAAATAATGTTAAATATGGTTGGGGTAAAAATAATGTATTTTATCTGACTATAATCCAGTCAAATCAGATCTGACTGTTCATGATGATGTATTATTGTACAGGAACAGAGTGGTAGTGCCAGTAAAGTTGAGATGTAAGGTATTGGAGCATCTGCATATAGGTCATAATGGTATCAATGCTATGAAAGCAGAAGCTAGGCAGTGGGTCTGGTGGCCAAAGATGGACCAAGATATTGCAGAAGTGACAAAGAGTTGTCCCATTTGTTTTCAGAATTTTAAGCCAATTTCATCTCCTGTCTTATCTTGGCCCAGCACTGGGAAACCATGGTCTAGAGTGCATATAGACTATGCAGGTCCAGTTGAGGGCAAATATTTTTTGGTAATTGTGGATTCTTTTTCAAAATTCTTAGATGTGCAAGTCACTAGTTCTATGACATCCACAGTGACTACTGAGTTACTGAGGAAATCCTTTTGTAATTTTGGGTTACCAGACATAGTTGTGTCAGATAATGCTGCTTACTTTGTATCCCAAGAACTGGAAGCTTTTTTTAGTAAGAATAGTATTGAACATATTACTCCAGCCCCATACCATCCATCATCAAATGGTCTGGCAGAGAGAGCGGGTACGGACATTGAAGGAAGGGTTACACAAGTTTACAAAGGATCTCTCAATACCAGATTATGTAGGTTCTTATATAACCATAGGAAAACTGTTCATTCCTCCACTAATAAGACACCAGCAGAAATGATGTTTCATAGGACTTTCAAAGTCCCTGTATCAGCTGTCAAATGTCATGTTAAAGAGGACAATTCATTGTCTAACAGGCCTGCTGGTGACTTTCAAGGAGTGGTGAAGCATTTTAAGGTTGATGATGCTGTGTATGCAAGGAATTTTGGGAAAGGTGACCCTTGGGTAGAAAGAAGAATTGTGGAGGTATTAGGGGTTAGGAATTACAAAGTGTTAATTAGAGGGTTTAGTAACATGATATGGAAAAGGCATATAGATCAGCTCATGCCAAGGTTTAGGAGTGGAGAGCAACCACTGATTCCAACAGTACCAGAAGCAGTAAGGAGTGGTTTAGAGGAACTGGCCACAACAGATAATAATGGTAATAAACTTAAAGAGCAGGTTAGCATACAGGAAGAACCTCCTGGGAGGTTTGCTAAGGAAACCAGCCGGGTGAGAGAAGAGGAGGCACCTCAGGACAGCGCAAACCCTCCAATTCTCTGGCGTTCCAGCAGAGTTGTCAAACCTCCAGATAGGTTGGATTTATAAGTTGGATGATATAATGTAATTTAGGAAAGGAGGAATGTAAGGGGTTGGGAGCAGTAGGAGGATTGAATACTGTTTGTTTGGTTCAGTCATTTATAATTGTTTTGTTATTGTTGTTGTTGTTATGGAGCGGCCTTGGAGAGTACATTGTTATTGTTACTCAGCTTTTCAATAACCTACAACCACTACATCCCATATCATAAATTTTTTTGAAAGGGTTCTAAGAAGCAAGATCGCCATTCATCTAGATAACAATCAATTACACAACCCAGGGCAGCATGGGTTTAGAGCAGGTCGCTCCTGTCTGTCCCAACTACTGGACCACTACGACAAGGTCCTGGATGCTCTAGAAGACAAACAGAATGCAGATGTTATATACACAGACTTTGCAAAAGCCTTTGATAAGTGTGACCATGGTGTGATAGCACACAAAATGCGTGATAAAGGAATAACAGGAAAAGTTGGTAGATGGATCTATAATTTCCTAACCTGTAGAACACAAAGAGTAGTAGTCAACAGAGTAAAGTCTGAGGCAGCTACGGTGAAATGCTCTGTTCCACAAGGCACAGTATTCGCTCCCATCCTGTTCCTCATCCTTATATTGGATATAGACAGGGATATCAGCCACAGTGCCGTGTCTTCCTTTGCAGATGACACCCGAATCTGCATGACAGTGTCCACCATTGAAGACACTGCAAGACTCCAAGCAGACATCAACCAAATCTTTAAATTGGCTGCAGAAAACAATATGAAGTTCAATGATGAGAAATTTCAATTACTCCGATATGGAAAACGTGAGGAAATTAAAATCTCATCGGAGTATAAAACAAATTCCAACTACACAATAGAGCGAAAAACTAATGTCAAAGACCTGGGAGTGATCATGACAGAGGATCTCACCTTCAAGGACCATAACACTGTAGCAATCGCATCTGCCAGAAAAATGACATGATGAATAATGAGAACCTTCAAAACCAGGGATGCCAAGGCCATGTTGACACTTTTCAGGTGGCTTGTTCTATCTAGGCTGGAATATTGCTGCACACTAACTGCACCTTTCAAGGCAGGTGAAATTGCTGAACTAGAAATTGTACAGAAAACCTTCACGGCACGCATAACTACAATAAACCACCTCAATTACTGGGAACGCTTGAAGTTCCTAAACCTGTACTCCCTGGAACGCAGGCGGGAGAGATAATAATAACAATAATAATAATAATAATAATAATAATAATAATAATAATAATAATAATAATAATAATAATGTTTATTTGGACATGATACAAAGAATTACATTTGGTTATTGAGATTACATGAGGTGTACATGCCAAAAGCCCCTAGTATGCAGGGCATTTATTATATACACTTGGAAAATCCTAGAGGGATTAGTACCAAACTTGCACACGAGAGTCAGTCCCTACGAAAGCAAAAGACTCGGCAGACAATATAACATCCCCTCCCCACAATGAAAAGCAGGGGTGCCACTACCAAGTTGAGAGACAACATAATAAGTGTCAGGGGCCCAAGACTGTTCAACTGCCTCCCAGCATACATAAGGGGGATTACCAATAGACCCCTTGCTGTCTTCAAGCGGGCACTGGACAGGCACCTAAAGTCGGTGCCTGAACAGCCAGGCTGTGGTTCGTACGTTGGACTGCGTGCGGCCAGCAGTAACAGCCTGGTTGATCAGGCTCTGATCCAACATAAGGCCTGGTCACAGACCGGGCCGCAGGGGCGTTGACCCCTGGAACTCTCTCCAGGTAAACTCCAGGTATACCGGGGAGTGCCCAAGGGATCCGTTCTTAGTTCACTCCTTTTTTCTGTATTAATGTCGAATCTCCCTTCCATACAGGGCGTGCATACCCTGGTGTATGCGGATGATGTGGCCCTTATGTACAGTGGCACTACTTTGCTGGCTGCACAGGAAAACCTTCAGGATGCCCTACAGTGCATAACTTCATGGGCTGCCACCTGGGGTTTGGAGGTTAGTGTCGCCAAGTCCCGGGTCTTATGTTTTACAAGACGACGCCTCTCTACTCTTCCATCTGTTTCATTGGGTCAGACACCAATCCCGTTGGTCTCTTCTCATAGATGGTTGGGTGTCACTTTGGATGCACCACTCTTGACGTGGTGGAAACACATAATAGCCCTCCCCCTCTCATGTGCACGCCGCCTGAGTAGATCTATAACCCACTATGATAACATGAACATAGATAAGTATGTTAATGGAGCAACTTGCAATGTGAACAGACTGACTGATGTTGTAATGGCCAGGCTTAGGCTTGGCTACAATTACTTCTGGTAGTTTGGGAGACACACAGATGATGATCAAACTAAATGCAAATTATGTGATCAGGCATATGGTCACTGTCTTGATCACTATGTGCTTAATTGTCCACTTACTGAGGAATATAGAGATAGACAGTATAATAACCTATGTGACATGTCAAGATATCTTATTAATGAAATAAGATACCAGTTATACTAAGCAATTTTCCTAAATTTTCTTGTAACAGATAAGTGAAATGTAGATATAAATCCAAATGTACAATTGTTAACCCTTTTGGGGCCTAGTGCCTAGGCCTTTTGTGTATCCATATGCTCTTGCGCTACCGTCCACAGGATGGATATGGGGTGCACAATAAACTAGCCACTTCGGTGGCAAAATCTAAAAAAACTCTAATCTAATCCCTGCCCTTGGGCTCGCCATCCCAATCGCTCAGTGGATGTTGCACTGACTCGCCTCCGGGTTGGTCACTCACGACTAGCGGCTCATCTACACCGCCTTCGAATGACGGACTCTCCGTACTGCCCGTGGTGTCCCTCACAGCCTGAGACGGTGGAACACTTCCTACTGTGGTGCCCGCGTTATCACTCTGCACGGACTGTTCTCCGTGCGGCCTTGCACATGTTTGGGGTGCAATCTTTAACCCTACCTCTCCTTCTTAATGGGGAGGGGTTTGATCCTCCAGACCGTCAGGAGATATTGGCCTGTACCTGCACATTCTTGCTGGCTTCAGGGCGCATTAGGAACATATAATACGCAGCTATTAGTCTAACATCCTTCCACTTTGGTCGAGGTTCCTTCTCCGAGCGTTGGACGGCAGGACTCGATACGGCGTATGCTGTCAGTGGCCCTATAAAACCCCAACAACAAAAACAACAACAACCCCAACGAAGAAGAAGAAGGGACTTCTGCGCCAGCCTCCGTCGGGTGTGGACGTCTCTCTCTCGCCTGAGTATCAGTGACAAATTTCCACCGTTCTCTCTGGGACGCTTGTCCTCATCTATTTTGCACGCCGGGCACTCTACAGGAGGGGCACCTGTTCATCGGCTTACTTTTAGCCAGCTCCATTTTTTCCGCTCTGCGGATACTTATTTAACGGTCTTTGGTGGGAAGCCGGTTGCTGTACTCAGGTAGGGGTGTGGGGGTCCCGCTTTGCTGGGGCTTGGCAAGGGGGTCCACCGGACCTAATTGGAAACTTTCAAGTTTCTATCTATTTACCCTTGTGGTTTAGCGCTTCTTTTGATTATAATAATAATAATCTATCTATTTACAAAGAAACTTTTGTTCCTAAAGGACCCCAATGGAAATAAGTCACTCTGTGACTTTTTTGGGTTATCCTAGGTTCTCTACACATATGCAGCTATGTATGATATGTAAATGTATTTGTGTATACCTGAATAAACTTACTTACTTACTTACTTACTTACCTATTCTTTCATGGTCCAGCCTTGGGCAACAAAATCTTCCTCGTACCATCGAGAAGTTGTTGTTGTTGTTTGATATCTTTATTATGCACCCCATACCAATCCTGTGGGCGGTAGTCAAAAGATTACAGAGATACATAATGGGTCCAGGGACTGGACCTCAAAGTTTGATAGCTGAGCAAGTTACAAAGGTAATGAACTCAGATGGTCACAATCATAACAAGTTAAAAGGTATTTGCAGATTACAGAGGTATATATAGGGTCCAGAGACTGGGCCCCAAAGTTTTGATAGCTGAACAAGGTACAATGGTAATGAATTCACTAGTTACAAGGTAATGAATCATGTAAGTAAATATACTTACGTCTGTACATGGTTGCACTCATGAACAAATTATAAAGCAATGAGCAATCTATTAGTCTACACCCAGCCACAACTGTAATGAGTTATTGGTGCAAATTTTAATTGTTGGGTCACACACACACACATATACATATACACATACATATACACACACATACATGTATATACATACACACATACACATACACACATATATACATACACATACACGTGTCAATGCTTTATTTACAGGGAGCAAAGTCAGGGTATTTTTCCAGAATGGTCTGTAATATACCACTGGATAAAATACTTTGACATATCTTGAACATTTCTGAGTGAGTAGTCTCTGAATTCATTAACTTTATCGCACTCCAGTACATAATGACGCAGGGTGTGACAAAAATCCAACTGGCAAAGTTTACATCTTGTTTGGTCTACATCTGGTGGTGGTGATTTAACCTGCCAAAGATACTTGTAACCCAGCCGGAGGCGGGCGGTAGTGACATCCAAGAGTCTACCATCGAGAAGTCGGGTTCGATACGGCGTAAGCTGTCAGTGGCCCTGATAAACCCAGCGAAGAAGAAGAAGAAGATGATCACGATGGAATTATTGTACATTTTTGTCAATTGTGGTCAGTTAATATAGTGGTGGAGTAACTATCAGTGGAAGATTGATTTATGAGGTAAGTAGGAAGACTGGTATATTAATATATATTGAGATAATATAATAAAGGCGAGGCAAGGAAGGAAAGTAATAGTTTCTCAACATTACTATATATTTTATTAACCTCCATTTTAAAAGTTAATTAATAATTACACAAGAATATGAAACTAGTAATTAACCTAGAACATTATTATATGATAATTTATGTTTCAAGTTTTATTGATAACATTATTGTTAGCCTGGTCACTAACAATGATTGTTAGCCTGGTCACTAACAATGATTGTTAGCCTGGTCACTAACAATGATTATTAGCCTGGTCACTAACAATGATTGTTAACCAGGTCACTAACAATGATTATTAGCCTGGTCACTAACAATGATTATTAGCCTGGTCACTAACAATGATTGTTAGCCTGGTCACTAACAATGATTATTAGCCTGGTCACTAACAATGATTGTTAGCCTGGTCACTAACAATGATTGTTAGCCTGGTCACTAACAATGATTATTAGCCTGGTCACTAACAATGATTGTTAGCCTGGTCACTAACAATGATTATTAGCCTGGTCACTAACAATGATTGTTAGCCTGGTCACTAACAATGATTGCTAGCCTGGTCACTAACAATGATTGTTAGCCTGGTCACTAACAATGATTGTTAGCCTGGTCACTAACAATGATTGTTAGCCTGGTCACTAACAATGATTGGTAGCCAGGTCACAAACAATGATTGTTAACCAGGTCACAAACAATGATTGTTAGCCTGGTCACTAACAATGTTAGCCTGGTCACTAACAATGTTAGCCTGGTCACTAACAATGATTGTTAGCCTGGTCACTAACAATGATTGGTAGCCTGGTCACAAACAATGATTGTTAACCAGGTCACAAACAATGATTGTTAGCCTGGTCACTAACAATGATTGTTAGCCTGGTCACTAACAATGATTGTTAGCCTGGTCACTAACAATGATTGTTAGCCAGGTCACTAACAATGATTGTTAGCTAGGTCACAAACAATGATTGTTAACCAGGTCACAAACAATGATTGTTAGCCTGGTCACTAACAATGATTGTTAGCCTGGTCACTAACAATGATTGTTAGCCTGGTCACTAACAATGATTGGTAGCCTGGTCACAAACAATGATTGTTAGCCTGGTCACTAACAATGATTGTTAGCCAGGTCACTAACAATGATTGTTAGCCTGGTCACTAACAATGATTGTTAGCCTGGTCACTAACAATGATTGTTAGCCTGGTCACTAACAATGATTGTTAGCCTGGTCACTAACAATGATTGTTAGCCTGGTCACTAACAATGATTGTTAGCCTGGTCACTAACAATGATTGTTAGCCTGGTCACTAACAATGATTGTTAGCCTGGTCACTAACAATGATTGTTAGCCTGGTCACTAACAATGATTGTTAGCCTGGTCACTAACAATGATTGTTAGTCTGGTCACTAACAATAACTTCTCTATTTACTACAAATACATGTACAAGGTATACAGGTCTAGCTGACATCAATGACATACTACTATATAGAAAGACCCTTGTTATTACCGGGACTTTACCTGGAGAGAGTTCCAGGGGTCAACGCCCCCATGGCCCGGTCTGTGACCAGGCCTCATGTTGGATCAGAGCCTGATCAACCAGGCTGAGCATTTCGGGCAAATTAGGTCAGTTTTGTCCCAGGATGCGACCCACACCAGTCGACTAACACCCAGGTACCCATTTTACTGATGGGTGAACATAGACAACCGGTGTAAGGAAATACCTCCAATGTTTCCACCCCTTCGCCAGGAATCGAACCCAGACAGTCACCGTGTGTAGTGAGAGCTTTAGCCACCAGGCAACAGGGCATTGTGGCCTGGTGATTGTTAGTCTGGTCACAAACAACACTAATGATTGTTGGTAACCCAGGATAACCCGGAGTGTTGGTAACCCAGGATAACCCGGAGTGTTGGTAACCCAGGATAACCCGGAGTGTTGGTAACCCAGGATAACCCGGAGTGTTGGTAACCCAGGATAACCCGGAGTGTTGGTAACCCAGGATAACCCGGAGTGTTGGTAACCCAGGATAACCCGGAGTGTTGGTAACCCAGGATAACCCGGAGTGTTGGTAACCCAGGATAACCGGAGTGTTGGTAACCCAGGATAACCCGGAGTGTTGGTAACCCAGGATAACCCGGAGTGTTGGTAACCCAGGATAACCCGGAGTGTTGGTAACCCAGGATAACCCGGAGTGTTGGTAACCCAGGATAACCCGGAGTGTTGGTAACCCAGGATAACCCGGAGTGTTGGTAACCCAGGATAACCGGAGTGTTGGTAACCCAGGATAACCCGGAGTGTTGGTAACCCAGGATAACCCGGAGTGTTGGTAACCCAGGATAACCCGGAGTGTTGGTAACCCAGGATAACCCGGAGTGTTGGTAACCCAGGATAACCCGGAGTGTTGGTAACCCAGGATAACCGGAGTGTTGGTAACCCAGGATAACCCGGAGTGTTGGTAACCCAGGATAACCCGGAGTGTTGGTAACCCAGGATAACCCGGAGTGTTGGTAACCCAGGATAACCCGGAGTGTTGGTAACCCAGGATAACCCGGAGTGTTGGTAACCCAGGATAACCCGGAGTGTTGGTAACCCAGGATAACCCGGAGTGTTGGTAACCCAGGATAACCCGGAGTGTTGGTAACCCAGGATAACCCGGAGTGTTGGTAACCCAGGATAACCCGGAGGGTTGGTAACCCAGGATAACCCGGAGGGTTGGTAACCCAACAAAGACACTGTCATGATAATGGCTTATTTCTGTTGATATTCTTTAATCTTACCCAGGATGCAACCTTGCAAAAGTCAGGCAACAAGCAGGTACCTATTTACTGCTGGGTGACCATTGGCAGCAGGTGTAAGACAACAGAACAACAGAGCATAATAATAAGATATTACAAGGACCTCAGTGGAAAGAAGTTTCTCTAACTTTATTGTGTTATCCTGGGTAATTTACACGTGTTACTATGTATGATATTTGTACTTACGTGTACCTGTATTTAAATAAACATATTTAGTATTGTAGAAGGCCTGTTGGTCAATGTTAGGCTGGTCCAACTCACCCACCCTCTCCCACTCATATACAGTGAACCCCCGGCTAACGAACACCCCGGAAATAGTACAATTATGTAAGTATAATATTGTAAGTGCTTGTGGAAGTGTATTTTTGGGGGTCTGAAATAGACTAACCTACTACAAGACCTACTACATTCAGTTTGGAAACAAAGCTACAAATGTTCCACTTAACATAACGCTAAATGGTTCACCCATCACAAGGCTCACAGAGGGAAAATTCCTAGGAATCCACCTTGACAGTAGTCTTAAATTCCAAACACACATACAACAAATTTCCAAGAAAATCTCAAGGACAGTAGGTATATTATCTAAGATACGCTATTATGTGCCTCAACCAGCTCTCATTGCACTATATCATTCTCTTATCTACCCTTATCTCACCTATGGAATCTGTGCATGGGGCTCAACAACATTAAATCACCTTAGACCACTCATAACCCAGCAAAAGGCTGCAGTCAGGATGATAACAAATTCCCACTCTAGACAGCATACTCCACCTATATTCAGAACCTTAAAACTACTCACCATAAAAAATATTCATACCTATTCATGTGCCTTCTACATACATAAAACTCTACATGCTAATATTAACCCTGCGCTCAGAATTCTCCTCAACAACTTTAATAGGTCCCACGAACATGACACAAGACACAGATCACTATTTGACATACCCGAGTCCATACTAACCAATGTAAAAATTCTATGCACATAAAGGGCCCCAAAATCTGGAATTCATTACCAGTAAATATCAAGTTAACCTTGTCCGAAAATCAATTCAAGACTCTTCTCAAAAGTCACCTACTCACCCTATACTAAATACTCATACTGTAACAAACTTCCAAACCCAATATTATTTTACTTAAGAAGATCTCATTTTGATATGTTCATCCTCCTTAACACTTGTTGCAATCTTATATCATCATATTGTCATTTAAAATCTTATAGTATCATCATTTTCTTAATTTGAAATAAAATATATACCTAGATGAAACTCTAAAAACTATTTCTAGTATTGTTATTATACTAGTATAGCATCAACATACTGTAATTTGAAATAAATTCTACAACTAGATTAAACTCAACCAATTTCTCTTGTATTGTCTTTAAATAGTATGTATAACCATTTAATAATTTAAATAATATAGAACTAGAATAAACTCAATCAATTTCTTTAGCATTAAGTACTTAGTGAATAAGTCTCTAGAATAAACTGCCCCTAATGCCATGGCATGCCAGTGGCTCTCCTTGCATTACAGTTTTATAATTGTATTATATTTGTAACTACCAATAACATTGTACACTTGTAACATGCATTGAAATAAAAATTATTATTATATTATTATTATTATTATTATTATTATTATTATTATTATTATTATGTGACATTATTTCTTAAGGAAGTAAATTCGTTCAGTAATGGCACTTGAGCAGGCTTCTGGAATGAATTTTTTTCGTTAGCCGGGGGTCCACTGTACATATCTAACCTATATTTGAAACTAACTTCCCAAAAAGTAAATTTTATTTCTATAAAGACTTTTAACTTTTCTGAAGGGTGTTAGTGATGGTTGAATACAAATACTGATACTAATCTAAGCTTCATTATTACTTCACATGATATACATAAAGTGAAGGTGTAAATAAAAGCCAGCTTCTAAGGTGAAACATAGCAAATATTATTCTTTAAATTAACACACTTTACCCTTTGACTGTTTCAGTCGTATATATACGTCTTACGAGCCAGTGTTTCGGACGTATATATATTAAAAAATTCTAGCGACTTCAAATCAATCGGGAGAAAGCTGGTAGGCCCACATATGAGAGAATGGATCTGTGTGGTCAGTGTGTGCTGTATAAAAAAAATCCTGCAGCACGCAGTGCATAATGAGAAAAAAACTGACCGTTTTTTTTGGATTAAAATGCCGAATTTGAGGTGTATTTTCGTATAGTATTTATAGTTGTATTCTCGTTTTCGTGGTCTCATTTGATAGAATGGAAAACATGTTACAGAAATAGAGATGATTTAGATTAGTTTCATGATGAAAATGACCTTGAAATTGAGCTCAATGTTCAAGAGTACACAAATCACGCCATGCATCCAATACACGTCAACTGATGAGTTTAATATTCTTACACAAGTGCACTGATATTATTTATACCATTTTTACAATAATGCAGTAGTCTGCATAACAGTAAATCTTCTATTTTTTGTGTGAATAAAAAATAAAAATAGAAAGCAAGAGTAATATAAGAGGGGCCTAAAGACTTGACTAATGAACAGAGAAAATCTTATTTTAGTGCCAGGAATGTCTGCATTGTTTATTCTGGACCCTATTTTGAAATTGATATCTTTTTTATTTTGCATGAAATTGGCCAAATTGCCAATTTCTGACCACTTTATTGGATAGTTGAAATCAGTAAATTGGTGGTTTCTTGTACTCAATCGATAGAACAAATGGAGTTCTAAAGAAATAGCTATGAGTTTGGTCGACTGGAACAATGGAATTGGCCAAAAATAGGGCTCAAAGTCGGCAAAATCGCTGATGCGTATATATCGCCGACATCACTAACTTTGCGAGAGCGTAATTCCATAAGTTTTCCATCAAATTTCGTACTTTTGGTGTCATTACCATCGAGAAAAGATTCTCTATCATTTCATAAGAAAAAATAATTTTTTTTTTTTCAAAAATTTTGCGACATAGAATGAGTTTCAGAATGGGGCCTGACAGTCAAAGGGTTAATAAAAATAATAATAAGATATAATTGTTAAGCTTAGCAGACTGAGTGGTATTTATTACTTAAATTATAGTTCAAATATGATGGGATATATGATTCTACTTATATATGAGTGTTCAAGGAAGGCTGGAAGAACAGCAACAGAATTGGATGAAAACAAGTTTTTGTTTGACATATATTGCTGTCAAGATCACAATGAGGAAATAAGGTGTTTCTTAACAATAGCTTTGAAGCAATTGGCAGACAGGTGAATTTTAGAATCTTCTGGAAGAGTTCAAGGCCGTAGGGCCTTTTATGTGCATCAAAGATTCTTTATTTCAACGTGATACAATGTTTGTACAGAGGTGGTGACATTTAGGTGTGCATTCAGAAAGACCCTTAGTATGCAAAGCATTTTGGACAAACTTACCGTATTTCACGGCTTATTAGACGCATGATTTTTCCGCATAAAATGTCTCCAAAAACCACTCTGCGTCCTGTAAACTGAAGGTCAGTGACGGGAGCTATAAGTTTGGGGTGTAGGGTGGGCTGTAGCTCTCCCAGTTATGTCCAATGCCGACCCATTGAAACTAAAACAAGCCTTATAAGCCATGAAATACGGTAGCTTATCTTATTACTAAAAAGGTATTAATTAATTGATTGCTTATGTATATGGTCTCTAAGTGGGTGTAACAGGTTGGTTTATGATTACAGGTAAGGAAGGTTCTAGTATATTAACATATTTTGAATATATTTAATACATTTAAAGGTTGTGAGGATTACAGATGATAAGAGTAAGAATATATTGTTTTCCATATGCTTGTCGCAGTGACAAAATGAATACAGATTGACCATCACTAATCCGGCATCATTGGGACCTGTAGGGTGCTGGATTAGGGATTTTGCTGTATTACAGTGGTTAGGTTGGAATACACTTAACCCAACAGCGATATTTACGCATTGGCGATTTCATCCACTTTATGCCCTATTTTAACCCTTTGAGGGTCCAAGCCATAGATCTACGCTTTGTTCACACGGTCCAAGCCGTAGTCCTACGCCATGAGCTCAGCTCACTCTAATAAGCTAAATGGATCTACAGTGGACCCTCAGTTTTCGTTGAAAATTCTTTCCAGAATGCTGTTCGAGTGCCGTTACCAAACGAATTTGTTCCCATAAGTACAAAGGTAAGTTAGATTAGTCGTTTCAGACCCCCAAAAATACACTTACAAAAACTCTTACAAAAATACACTTACATAATTGTTCGAGTTTGGAGGTGAACAAAAACCGAGGGTTCACTGTATGTGGTAAGTGGGCACCATATAAAACAAATCCTGCAGCATGCAGTGTGTGAGAAAAAAAAGACTGTGAAAGTGTTTTTGGATTAAAACCGACTTTGCGGTGTATTTTCGTATGGTTTTTACAGTTGTATTTGCATTTTTTTGGTTTCATTTGATAGAATGAAAGATATATTACAGAAATGGAGATGATTTTGATTAGTTTTAGTACTAAAAATAGCTTGAAATTGAGCTCAAAGTAGCGGAAATGTTCAATTTTTGCCGATGTTCAAGAGTAAAGAAATGTCTCGCATTCAATACACGTCAATTGGTGGGTCTAATACATGTTCACAAATGTGCTGATATTATTTATGCAATTATTGCAATATTACATAACAGTAAATCTTCTATTTTTTTGGTGTGAATAAAAATTCTTTATGTAAATCAAAAATCAAAATGGAATTCATCTGTAAAGCCTGGAAACATAACTAATAAACAGAATAAATGTTATTTTAGTGCCAGCAATGCCTGCATTGTTTATTCTGGACCCTGTTTTGAAATTGGAATATTTTGAACTTTGTGTGAAATTTGCAAAATTACCAATTTCTGATCACTATTGGGTAGTTGAAATAGTTGATTGGGCAGTTTCTTGTGCTTAATTGATAAAATAGAAGTACATGTAATAATAGCGAAATAGCTAAGAATTTGGTCGACTGGAATAATGTAATTGGCCTAAAATAGAAGTCAAATTGGGCAAAATCGCCAATGCTTAAATATCGCTGACTCAGTAAAATTCACGATAATGTAATTTTGTAAATTTTCCATAAAATTTTGTACTTTTTGTTTTATTACTTTCAGAAAAAAAAAAACTACCATTTCATAAGAAAAAATAATTTTTTTTTTATTTCGAAAATTCTTGGACCCTGTGAACTAGGCGTAGATCTATGGCTTGGCCCCTCAAAGGGTTAAGCCCATTCCATTGTTCCAGTCTACCAAACTCATAGCTATTTTGCTAGTATTCTTTCTATTCTGTAAATTGAGTACAAGAAACCACCCACTTCCCTATTTCAACTACCCAGTAAAGTGGTGAGAATTCGGTAATTTGGCCAATTTCACACAAATTTCAAGAGATGCCAATTTCAAAGTAGGGTCCAGAATAAATAATGTAAACATTACTGGCACTAAAATAGCATTTTCTCTGTTCATTACTTATGTCTCCAGGTGCCTCTTATATTACGCTTGCTTTCCATTTTGAATTTTTATTCAGACAAAAAATAGAAGATTTACTGTTATGCAGATTACTGCATTGTTGCAATAATTGTATCAATAATGTCAACCTATTCTTGAATGTGTGGACGGTGGATGTGTGGACGGTGACATGTGTATGTTCCTACTACATTATTGTGCAATTCTTTGTACTAACTTTACTAGCTAGTACCAACTACCTCATAAACAATGTACTTTTTTTTAGTGCTATTACTTGCTTAAACTTTATAATATAAATCAAATCTTGCTTCTAAGTTAATTTTATATCATATTTACTATCTATCCATTTAATTTAGTCCCCATTTATATATTCTTTTGAAATAGTTCTCAACAAATCTATACCTAGTATTGCCTTTCATCCAGTAACTCCTTTACTTGAAGCTTTAAAAAATAATTAAGGTGCTAATTCTGGTGCTAAAGTATTTTACACTCATTGTTTACTATTATATTCCCTAAAGTGTTTACTCTCATTGTTTACTATTATATTCCCTAGTTTCTTTATCTTTAAAAAAATTATATAACTGCCACAGTTCTTATATTAATTTTTATTATAATACTAATTAAGGTGCTAACTCAGGTGCTAAATTACTTTACTTTCATTGTTTGCTATTATTTTCCCTAGCTCCTTTATTCCTAGCTTTAGAATAACTACCATTGTTCAATTAATTGCATTTGTAT
>WNWK01030749.1:5000-23259 GCA_009830355.1 Cherax destructor
CCCTTTCATCTCTTCCCTCTTCTTCTTTTTTCTCCTATGGGTTTTCCTTTCTTTCTTTTCTTTTGCCTGGTATTTGTCCTTTTTTTTCGCCTTTCCTCACTCTG
Source organism: Cherax destructor (assembly GCA_009830355.1). Lineage (NCBI taxonomy): Eukaryota > Metazoa > Arthropoda > Malacostraca > Decapoda > Parastacidae > Cherax > Cherax destructor. The sequence goes on from WNWK01030749.1 coordinate 5,105, forward strand.
TGTTCTAGTCCCACCCTTGCGGGCCGCTAGCCTCATTGCAGTGCTCCTCTAGAACATGACTGTCTCCACTACTACTACTTTTACTACTACTACCACTTCCACTACTTCCTCCATTATTTCCCACTCTCTGGTACCCTCCCTGTCTGCCTGCCTATAAATACCTCTTCCCCGTCTTTGTGTGTTAGTGTGACTTTGTAAATGGTCCAAGTCGGGCCGAAACGTCGTCGTAAGCTCCTCTCTTTATATGTGCGGGTTGTGTGTGTATTGTTCCAGTCACGGTATTGTGCCTTTTTGTTATAAATATAATTTAGATACGTTAACATTAATTTAACAATAATCAAACACAATGAAATATTTTTTTCGTTATGTTCAGAATGATTTTGGGGAAATTATTGCATACACAAATTTTCACTTGTCTTATATGGCAAGGTGAGCTTTGCTATTTAAGCCAAAATCGCAAGTTTTACCTAATCGGCACGAATATATATATATATATATATATATATATATATATATATATATATATATATATATATATATATATATATATAGTAGTAGGGAAAGCGTCTGTGTGGCTCAAAATGGCTACAATACCTCCAGAGGGTATGCACAGCCCTCACTCCAGGGAAAGCTTCAGAGATTCTCACTCCCGCGCACCCACCTGCCTGTGCGCCCGCCCGCACCCGCATCCCCTATGCGCCCCACGCCCCGCTACCACGCCCACGACCCCCACCCCCGCCTGCACCCCCACCCTTATTTTTTCGGATTTTCGATTTTTTTCGAATTTTCAATATTTTTCGAATTTTCATTTTTTTTTTCGATATTTTTCGAATTTTCGATTTTTTCTAATTTTCATTTTTTTTTTTTCGATTTTTCATTTTTACCTCTCCATCTCCTTGGATCAAGATTTATTTTTAATTTAATTTTTCTCGATTTCAATAAAAAGAACGAAAAGATTTTGAATCACCCTCCATCTCATTGGATCAAGTTTTGAGATCCCCGCCCTATGGGGTAATATTATTTCCTCTCTAAATAAATTGAACTAAACATACCCCCTACGAGTACCCCTTAAAATTTCTGGACAACACTAACCCCCTTTGGGGTATGGTAAAAGACCCCCTCCCCTATGACTTCCCCCTACGGGAGTACAACAGGTTGAAACAGGCGAGGTATGACGTCATCACAGTATTTCCTCTCTTTAAGTTAAAATGAGCTAAAAGGACAAGTTCAATCAATCGAGCACAGGTGTGGTGTGACGTCACTGACCAACAAGTTAATTCACGAGAGTACAACAGGATTGAACACGTATCTTCCCCTTGTTAAATGTAGTAAACACAGGATAACACTAATACACAATATTTTCTCCTTCATTTATTTTCCACTCTTTCGGTACATTTTCTTATACAATAAAAAATTTCTTGTTTCCATTAAAAAAATTACTAATTCATTAGAAACTTTCTCAATATTGCTAATACGTTAATTTTCAGTCGTTTTAATACCCACAACATATCACAATTTTACATACCACGATTTAAGATTTTCCATTTATAACTCACAATATTTTTTACCATTTCATCAGAAAGGCTCTAGTTCAACAAATTTTCAGACGTTTTAATAACAAACCTCAATTTTACATATCACGAATGAAGAACTTTAGTTCATCCACAACACCCAAAACACTTACAATTTTTCTTGTTTTCATTAAAAAAATGATAATAACCACAACATTTCTATAACTTCCACTATGTTCAAATGACTTTATACTACTGGCAAGGTACGTTTGTGATGTTATCTCTGAGAAGATCACAGACCACCCCAGCGCCTAAGGCCATGACCTCACCTGCTCTCTCTCTCTCTACCTCATACACGCGCGCACACACACACACACACACACACACACACACACACACACACACTGTACTGATTTTGGTATATGTGAATGACATAACAGAAGGGATAGACTCAGAAGTGTCCCTGTTTGCAGATGATGTGAAGTTAATGAAAATAATTAAATCAGTCGAGGATCAGGCAGGACTACAAAGAGACTTGGACAGGCTACAAGCCTGGTCCAGTAAATGGCTCCTAGAATTTAACCCTGCCAAATGTAAAGTCATGAAGATCGGGGAATGGCATGTCTTCTTCACTTATTTCTTTGAGTATGCTCTCAATATCCTTTCTTTCTGCCTGCCATCTTTCAGTGTGTGTCCTTTCCTCTCTCTCCTTCAACTTATGAATAAACACTGCCTTTGCCCTCTCCTCCTCCCATTGCCATTCCCTCTGCAGCTCAGGTTCTTGTTACTCCCTTTTTTTTTCCTGTCGCTCTTGTTGGCATGATCGTTCCTCTGCATTTGCCCTATTCCCCTCTCCACCTGCTCTCTACTGCTCACCCCCTTCGCTCCTTGGCCCTGCTTGGTAGGCAGATACGGCTGTAGCGTAAGTTATATCTCCTTCCTTCCCTATGGACACCCTTGATGCTGTGTCTTTACTGGTCAATACCCCTGTAACCTGCTTCAGCCTGTTTACCTCATCTTCTAGGCCCCTTATCCTGGCTACTGCATCTTCAGCTTGTTACTCCCAATTCTTCTTCTCCTCATCCAACCTCTTTTCCAGTTTCACAGAAAGCTCTCTCTCCATTTTTTCAGAAAGATCTCCTTGTTTTCTCTCCCACTCCTGCTCCATCCTTTTGCACTGCTCTTCCATCCATTCTTCCTTACCAGAGCCATGCTCCTCTGGTTCCTGGGTCCTGCGAGTCCCTACCACCAATTTTTTTGTGTGTTCAGGGAAGTGTAGGGTTTAAGGGGGAGAGGTTTAGGAGGGAGAGTGATGGAAGGGTGGAGAAAAAGGGGGTAAGGGGGCTATAGGTAAAAGGGGTGGAAGGGAAGGAGGAAAAGAAGAGGGGAAATATAGGGGAGGGAGGGAGAGGGAGGGAGAAGGGGAGAGGAGAAGGAGCAAAAGAGATAAGGTAGAGGGAGAGGGGAGAGATGGAAAGAGATGGAGAGAGATTATGTCAATGTGGGAGTGGGTGGGTTGTAAGGGGGGAGAGGGAGGGGGCCAGGGATAGTGATGTAGGGAGGCCAGGGAGAGGGATGGGGGTGGAGAAAAAGTGGGAAGGGGGCTAGAAGGAGAATGGGTGAGGGGGAGGAAGGAAAAAGAGTGGGAAAAGGAGAGACAGGGAGTGGAAGAGAAAAGGTAGAGGGGAAAAAAGCGAGAGAGGAGAGATTATGGCAGTGTGGGAGTGGGTGGGTTTTAATGGGGAGAGGGAGGGAAGGGGAGTTGAGAAAGGAAGGAAAATATTGAAGAGGGAAGAGAGATGAGATAGGAGAGGGTGCAGGGAGGGTGTGGGTGGGAGGTTGGAGATGCCAGTGAGGGGAGAAAGGGGGGTGGAAGGGGAGGAGGGAGGGAGTGGATGGTCCTAACGGTCACCCGCTTGTGTCCCCAGTCACTCCTTTCTTCAGTTATTATGCTAATATAATATTACTAGTACTTATACTAATACTAATAATGATACTAATACAATAAAAATCTGAAGGATATACTGCCACTCACTGAGATACTATCACAAGGTGTACTCACCTAATTGTACTCACCTAATTGTGGTTGCAGGGGTCGAAACTCAGCTCCTGGCCCCGCCTCTTCGCTGTCTGCTACTGGGTCTCTGCTCTCCCTGCTCCATGAGCTTTATCATACCTTGTCTTAAAACTATGTATGGTTCCTGCCTCCACTATATCTTTCTCTAGACTATTCCACTTCCCGACTACTCTGTGGCTGAAGAAATGCTTCCTGACATCCCTTTGACTCATCTGAGTCTTCAGCTTCCAGTTGTGTCCCCTTGTTTCTGTGTTCCCTCTCTGAAACATCCTGTCACTATCTACCTTGTCAATTCCCCGCAGTATTTTGTATGTCGTTATCATGTCTCCTCTGACCCTTCTTTCCTCCAGTGTTGCTAGTCCTATTTCCCTCAATCTTTCTTCATAAGACAGACCCCTGAGTTGTAGAACTAACCTTGTCGCAAACCTTTGCACTTTCTCTAGTTTCTTTACGTGCTTGACCAGGTGTGGGTTCCAGACTGGTGCTGCATATTCTAGTATGGGCCTGACGTACACGGTATACAGTGTCTTGAACGATTCCTTGTTAAGGTAACGGAACGCTAATCTTAGGTTTCCCAGTCGCCCATATGCTGCCGCAGTTATCTGGTTGATGTGTGCCTCCGGAGACGTGCTTGGCGTTATACTCACTCCAAGGTCTTTCTTCTTTGCCGAGGTTTGTAGCCTTTGTCCGCCTAGCTTGTACTCTGACAGCGGTCTTCTTTGCCCTTCTCCGATCCTCATGACTTTGCATTTGGAGGGATTGAATTCAAGAAGCCAATTGCTAGACCAGATGTCGAGCTTGTCCAGGTCTGTTTGCAGCCCTGCCTGGTCCTCTTCCGATGTGATTCTCCTAATTATTTTCACATCATCCGCGAATAGAGACACTTCTGAGTCTATCCCGTCCGTCATGTCATTTACATATACCAGGAATAACACTGGTCCTAGGACTGACCCCTGCGGTACACCGTTCGTCACAGGCGCCCACTGTGATACCTCACCACGCACCATGACCGGGTGTGTGTGTGTTTTTATACAGTTGCCACCCTATAACAGTGTGTGTGTGTAGTTGTATTCTCGCGCTTCTATGCCTCAATTATTATGCTAAAAAATACTATTACTAATACTTATACTAATACTAGTATAATAATGTTACTACTACAAGAAAATCTAAAGGTTCTACTGCTACTGAGTGTGTGTGTGTGATTGATGTTGTCCGGCACTAGTTTCCCACCCTCTCATCAATCCTATCTCCACCTTATCAATGTTGTTTGTACTCTAATTCAGGTAATAGCTAGCAGGAGTGAGTGACCCCTAGTTTCCAGTGTAAGAGACCAGTAATTCTGACACAACATGCAACCAAAACTAGATGAGTGACTTGCGTCTGGCAGTGGAGTGGTAGCCACTTGCTGCTTCTGCCTCCTTGTTGTCGTACTGCACTGACCTCTAAGACTTTCTTCGAAATCCTTCACTCTTGATAAAGTATATCCATTTATACTCATATACCACATGTTCCTCAAGTATTTTCACTTTTGTAAATTACTCTTCACTTTTGGTACGTTACACTTATTTATAATGACATACAACCTGCTATGACGTCACCACTTCCTAGAGGCCTACTGACTGCCATCTTCCCTGGTTAAATATATATATATTTTTCTTTTCTTCATTTTCTTGTTAACTTGGTCACTCTCGCTGTATGCTACCCCACAATTTGCTTGTTAACAAACCTCCCTTAACTCTTGAGCTTCTGACTTTCGTCGCTCGCTTTTGTACTTTGTATAATTGTACACGTGTGGCAGCAGTGCCTGCTATCCTCAAAACGATTTGGCACTTTAAAATTTTGTTGTGTAATTTCAGGCTTCCTCTCGCCTTTTTTAGCTAATAACTTTGGTTATCACTTGTAGGGTTGTTCACTGACCCTGTCACTACCACTGGCTTCTCTAGGAGCTAATGTGTGTGTGTGTGTGTGTGTGTGTATGAGGTAGAGACAGAGAGAGAGAGAGAGAGAGCAGGTGAGGTCATGGCCTCAGGCGCTGGGGTGGTCTGTGATCTTCTCAGAGATAACATCACAAACGTACCTCGCCAGTCGTATAAGGTCATTTGAACAATGTGGAAGTTATAGAAATGTTGTGGTTATTATATTTTTTTAATGAAAATGAGAAAAATTGTAAGTGTTTTTGGTGTTGTGGATGAACTAAAGTTCGTCATTCGTGATATGTAAAATTGAGGTTTGTTATCAAAATGTCTGAAAATTTGTTGAACTAGAGCCTTTCTGATGAAATAGTAAAAAATATTATAGTTATAAATGGAAAATCTTAAATTGTGATATGTTGTGGGTATTAAAACGACTGGAAATTAACGTATTAGCAATATTGAGAAAGTTTCTGATGAATTAGTAATTTTTTTAATGAAAACGAGAAAAAATATTGTATAAGAAAATGTACCGAAAGAGTGGAAAATAAAGGAAGAAAAAAAATATTGTGTATTAGTGTTATCCTGTGTTTACTACATTTAACAAGGGGAAGATACGTGTTCAATCCTGTTGTACTCTCATGAATTAACTTGTTGGTCAGTGACGTCACACCACACCTGGGCTCGATTGATTGAACTTGTCCTTTTAGCTCATTTTAACTTAAGAGAGGAAATACTGTGATGACGTCACACCTCTGCCTGTTTCAACCTGTTGTACTCCCGTAGGGGAAGTCATAGGTGAGGGGGTCTTTTACCATACCCCAAAGGGCGTTACTGTTGTCCAGAAATTTTAAGGGGTACTCGTAGGGAGCATGTTTAGTTCAATTTACTTATAGAGGAAATAATATTACCCCATAGGGTAGGGATCTCAAAACTTGATCCAAGGAGATGGAGGGTGATTCAAAATATTTTCGTTCTTATTATTGAAATCGAGAAAACTAAAATTAAAAATAAATCTTGATCTAAGGAGATGGAGAGGTAAAAACGAAAATTCGAAAAAAGGAGGGACGGGGGGCGCGGGCGTTAGGAACGTGAGGGAGGCGGGGTGCGGGCAGGTGGGTGCGCAGGAGTGAGAATCTCTGACGCTTTCCCTGGAGTGAGGGGCTGTGGAATGAGGAGCTGTGGCATACCCTCTGGAGGTATGGATGGCCCGAAAAGAAAAACTTTCATCATCATTCACTCCATAACTGTTTTGCCAGATGCATGCCTACACCACAGTTATACAATTGCAATGTTAACTCCCCTCCATAAGAGTGCCTGCACTGCACTTCCCATCTCCAGGAATCAAGTCCAACCTGCCAGTTTCCTTGAATCCTTTCATAAATGTTACATTGCTTACACTCCAACACTACTTCAAATCCGAAAACCCATTTGTCTTCATTCGCTCCTATCATGCCCACGCACGCTTGCTGGAAGTCCCAGCCCCTCGCACACAAAACCTCCTTTAACCCCTTTCCCTCAGCCATTCCTAGGCCGACCCCTACACCGACTTCCCTAAACTACAGATCTATACACTCTCGAAGTCATTCTATTTCGTTCCATCTTCTCGTCATGTCCAAACTATCTCAATAACCCCTTCTACTAATTCCAATACTATGGATTCTCTGCATTATATTCACACCACACATTGCCCTCAGACACGATATCTCCACTGCCTCCAGCCTTCTCCTTGTTTAATCATTCACAACCCATGCCTCACACCCATACAAGAGCGTTGGTATAACTATACTCTCATACATTGCCCACTTTGCTTTCATGGATAAAGTTCTTTGTTTCAAACTCCTCAGTGCACCACTCATCTTCTTCCCCTCGTCAATTCTATGATTTACCTCATCTTTCATAGACCCATCCGCCGACACGTCCACTCCCAAATATCTGAATACATTCACCTCCTCCATATTCTCTCCCTCCAATCTGATATCCAATCTTCCATTACCAAATTTTGTTGTTATCCTCATCACCTTATTATTTCCTATATTCAATTTTAATTTCCTTCTTTTACATACCCTACCAAACTCATCAACTAACCTCTGCAATATCTCTCCAGAATCACCCAAAAGCACAGTGTCATCAGCAAAGAGCAACTGTGACAACTCCCACTTTGTGTTATAATCTTTATCTTTTAACCCCACACCTCTTGCCCACACCCGAGCATTCACTTCTCTTACAACTCCATCTATAAATATGTTGAACAACCATGGTGACATCACACATCCCTGTCTAAGGTCTACTTTTACTGGGAAATAATTCCCCTCTCGCCTACATACTCTAACTTGAGCCTCACTATCCTCGTAAAGACTCTTCACCTCTTTCAATAACCTACCTCCTATTCCATACATTTGCAACATCTGCCATATTGCCCCTCTATCCACTCTATCATACACCTTTTCCAAATCCATAAAGTTCACAAAAATCTCTTTACCATTATCTAAAAACTGTTCACCTATATGTTTCAGTGCACACACTTGGTCTACACATCCCCTACCCCTCCTAAAAGCCTACTTGTTCATCTGCCATCATGTTATCCGTCTTACTCATAATTCTTTCAATAATAACTCAACCATACACGTTACCAGGTATACTCAACAGACTTATTCCCCTATAATTTTTACCCTCTATTTTGTCCCCTTTGCCTTTATACATTGGAACTATGCATGCACTCTGCCAATCCCTAGGTACCTTACCCTCTTTCATACATTTATTAAATAAAAACACTAACCACTTCAAAACTATATCCATACCTATATCCATAAATATATCCATTTCTATCTTTATCCCATCAATTCCAGCTGATTTACCTCCTTTCATTCTACCCACTGCCCCACGCACTTCCCCCACACTCACAACTGGTTCTTCCCCACTCCTATAAGATGGTATTCCTCCTTGCCCTTTACACGAAATCACAGCTTCCCTATCTTCATCATCATTTAACAATTCCTCAACAATATTCCCTACATCTTCCCGATACCTCTAACTCTCCGTTTAATAACTCTCCTCTCCTATTTTTAACTAATAAATCCATTCGTTCTCTAGGCTTCTTCAACTTAACAATCTCACTCCAAAACTTTTTATTATTTTCAACAAAATTTGTTGATAAAATCTCACCCACTCTCTCATTTGAGCTCTTTTTACAGTCTTATATCTACGAATACGTAGTCCAACAAACTACTCTCATTTCGCCCTATATCATATTTTATATACATATTTATCATCTTTTTGTTAAAATATGTGTTACCTATAACCAAACCCCTTTCTATTCAAAGTTCAATCAAATGCTCCCCATTTTCATTTACACCTGGCACCCCAAACTTACCTACCACACCCACTCTAAGCACTTCTCCTACTTTGGAATTTAGATCCCCTGTCACAATTACTCTCTCACTTGGCTCAAACGATCCTACACACTATATATATATATATATATATATATATATATATATATATATATATATATATATATATATATATATATATATATATATATATATATATATATATATATATATATATATATATATATATATATATATATATATATACATATATAGTATCATATAATTCGCATATTTTTATAAAGATTTATATATATTAGCATTATTATTTTTTAAATATTGTACCAATACATTTGCAATGTTTAAGATTATTTTTTTTGAATGGGAGATAATTAAATTAAGAGTCCTGCAGTATCACACCTTCAGAAAGAGAGCAGGTGCACCTGGTTGCCATATCATGGTAACAGACGGGTCGTCAACAACATCTTGTAGAGACTGGTAAGGCTGAGATACGTATCTCACTGCCAGGAGTGCCAGGAGGTTGCCAGAGTAACTCCGTGTTAACACCAGCATCATCATCATCCACACAACCATCACCACTCGCTCCCACCACCAGGGCATTGTCACTTTCATATCTGTAATAGTTCCTAAATGTTAAGATTGTTCTTCTTCATATACCCTAAGATCAAGCTCCAGCTCCTGGACCCACACATTTTAGAGATATCTTCTTCTTTTTTTTTCGCTGGTAAACACATACGTTCGTCAAATGGTAAAAACAGAGGTAAGCATAGTCACTCAGATGGTAATGCCCTGGTATGATCTCAAATGGAAGACATAAACGGTGAAGTTTTCCCTATGAGGTAAGTGGTAATTCAAGTTGGTAAAGTTTCCCTACGGGGCAAATGGTAGACACTTTCACAATTTTCATTCGAACCACATTTGAAGAAGTTACCCCTTCCTTCCCTACGAGGCAAGTGATAATACCACCAAGTTGTGTGACGTCACTGGCACTCATCAGGTTCGATCAAGTAAACCCAGGTGGGTGTGACGTCATGGCTGACCACCAAACACATACGTGTCATTTCAGTCAATTACAAAGCTTCCCTACGGAGTAAGGTGAACCATTACACAACTTCATTTTTGTTTATTTGTTACACAATTTTTCTCATTTTCGGAAATACAACAAAAATATACAATTTTTGTTAATGTAAAAATTTATAATTTTGTACGAAAAGAACCTTAGAAAACTTACCTAACCTTATTATAAAAAGTGCAATTTAATTTAGCCTAATCCAACTAAATATATTTTAGATAAGTTTACAATAATTTAATAATAAACAAACACAATGAAATATATTTTTTTTTGTTAAGTTCAGAATGATTTTAGCGAAATTATTGCATATACAAATTTTTGTTGCCTTATTAGGCAAGACGAGAGTTGCTATTAAAGCCGAGTAATACACAATTTTTCGCTAGTACAAGGAGGCAGGACATCAACAGGAAGAGAAGTAGACAGGTGGATATATATAGGACATAGCAGAGGAGACATCTGTTAGTTTACGCATAGATTTACACCGTTCTTGTTGTTCGTGGGCTATGTTTTCGCTTGGGATTATACGTCTGTGTTAGTTTGCGCACAGATTAGTGTTCTAGTGTCGTTTCTCGTGAACATTGGACAGTGCTCAGTGCGTCAGAGCCGTGAGCCACGTGAGGGTGGCTAAGGGCTCCCTCCGGGGACCTGAGTCTCACAGCACTGAGCCGTCAGCAGCTCATCTGCTGGTTCAGTCCCCACACCTACAGTCACCATGTCAGGCCCAGGAGAGCGGCCTAAACGTTTATTGGAATGCGAGGACGAGTCGGAAGACGACATGGGACCGATGGGAGCCCCCCACCAAGAAGGCCAAGGATGCTGTAGAGAATGCTGTATCTGCCGATCTACCACTAGTTCAGCCGGCAGATGCTACCCAAGAAGACCTGGTCCCACAGATGGACATTGGGGTCATGGGAGGCCACTAGGAGGCTGTGGCTCCTCAACTGGCGGGGATGGGGCCCGACCAGGTACCCACCCCAGATGCATCAGCCACCACAGAGGATGGGGAATGGCTGACTCCTCGTGGAAAAAAGACTTCCCGCTCTGCTCGGACAAATGCAGCTATGACCTTCAACAAATTCAAGGTTCCCGATTACGGGTTTATGAGGTATCTGAAAGGCATCCCCCACCTCCAGCTCCGCTGCGAGTTCACTCTCAGGAACGAGATTTTGGTCGTTCCTCGGGACGAGGACTCATACCAGACCCCTGGAGGGTCTTGTTGTGGCTGGGGATGTCAATGCCCACCACCCAATACTTAATTCTGTCTCCCCCACCAATGCAGCAGGGAGGCACCTTGCGACTGTGCTGGAGGATGTACTTGAGATCGCCCTCCTCAACAATGGGGAGCCAACCCATCACTACAGTGGCCGTCTGGACATCACACTCATCTCCAGACGGCTGCTCTCGAGTGCAAGTTGGGAGGTCCACCCCGTCTAACCAGTGATCACTTTGCAGTGGTCACTACACTGATGGTCCAGCGGCACCCACCTCCCACGCATACCCCCAGATGGAATCTCAAGAAGGCCGACTGGCAGTGCTTCCGGGAGGTCATCAAGCACTGGTGGGCGGAGACTACTCTACCAGAAGATCCAGATGAGGCGGCTCAGAACCTACAGGCAGCCTTCACATTGGCAACTGAGGCAGCCATACCTAGGATTACAGGCGGAGGGTCGTACAAGCGTGACTGGTGGTTCTACAATGAGGAAATCAAGGAACAGAACCACCGGATCAATGTCGTCCGCAAGATGCACAGGCGCAATCCCACGGCCGAGTCCATGCGTCTGCTAAGGGAAGTGGTTCGGCATGCGCGCCATGTCTCACACAGGGTCCGGCAAGCTAAATGGTTTGAGTGGTGTGCCTCCCTCAGCTACTCCACCACCTTATCTGAGATATGGACCAAGCTATGAATGGCCACTGGGCAGTGTCGCAGTGTGGCTCGAGCACACCCAGATCCCGCAACAGAGGTTGAGCGACTGGTGGAACTCTTCACCTCCAGAGCGGCTATGGCTGAACTGCCTCAGGATCTCCAGGACCTACAGGCTACTCTCCTTCCTAGAAGGGTGGGGGCGATCCAAGCGGCATGCCGAGCAAAGGATGCCACCAACGAAGACTTCACTGACCGGGAACTCCAGGCAGCCTTCACATCTCATCGGGACACTGCGCCTGGGCATGATGGTGTCACCTATGGCATGATCATTCGGTCTGGCCAATCTGGTCACGAAGCTGTCCTGGGGGTTATCAACCGGACATGGAGAGCCGACACACTCCCTACTGTATGGAAAGAGGCTGACATCATACCAATTCATAAACCCAGGGATCCTGGCAGTGTGAGACCCATCTCCCTCACCAGTTGCCTCTCCAAGGTGTCTGAGAGGATGGTGCTGGAGCGACTGAGGTGGAAGCTTGGCCCTCCTCATAAACACTTCTATGGGATCACCAGAGGAGTGGGCACCTTTGAAAGCCTTACCACCCTACTGGCCAGCATTGGGTCGGACGTCTAAGCCCACATTGTTGCCTTCCTCGACCTTGACAAAGCTTTCGAGCTAGCCAGTGCACCTGCCGTCTTTGCACTCTTGGCCCGCAGAGGAGTTAAGGGCAGGCTGCTTGCATGGCTTCGATCCTATCTCCAGGACAGGAGGGCCCGGGTCCGTTTCCAGGGGCATACCTCTTCTTTCAAGACCCTCGAAAATGGCACTCCACAGGGAGGGGTGCTTAGTCCCGCCCTGTTCAATGTACTGATGCACCAGCTTGTGTGCTTGCCTTTCTCCACAGGAACCTTCCTGCTCAGCTACGCCGATGACCTGGCGCTTGTTGTATCCAGGAAGCGCCGGCTGTTGCACCGAGCCCAGGAGGACCTCGATCTATTGGCTTCCACTTACCGTAACCTGGGGATCAAGATATCTGCAGCAAAATCCAAAGCCATGATCCTTCGCACTAGGGAACCCAATGAGAGGCTGCGGATCCAGAGCAACAACCTGGAATGGGTTCACAGCTATAGGTACCTTGGCATCTACATCGACAGGCGCCTCACCTTCCAGAAACATGTACGCCACATCAAAGAGAGAGCTATGCAGAGGATCCGGGCAATGAGTGCCATGGCCAACCCTAAGGTCGGGGCAGCCTCGAGGTCATGAGGTTGTTCTACATACAGGCAGTACGCTCGCTCATCGACTACGGGGCGCTTGTTCTGGTTCACGCCAAGCCCACGAACATCAAGTGTCTCTGTGTGGTCCAAAACACAGCTGTACGGGCCATGCTGGGGGCGCCTAGGTGGGCCAATACGGTGGCTCTGAACTTCGAGGCGCAGCTGCAGCCCCTTGAGGACAGGATCCAACTTGTAGCTGCCAAGAGGATAGCAAAGTACCTATGCCTCCCGGGAGCTGACAAACTAATGAGGGATATACGGGTCCACCAGGCACTTATACCAATGCACTGCGACCGCCGGTGGTTGTGGTCAGTTGCAGATGCCACAAGGAAGCTCCTGCCCATGACATTGCTCCAGGATGGAGGCTGCGACAGACCTGCAGCAAACTACACGGTGCCGCCCCCTTGGGCTCCAGAGCTGTTGGCAGTGCACTGGACAGCCCTACCAGGCAGCAAGAGGCATTGCCCCCAGCACATTCTGCAACGACTTGCTTCAGCTAGCATTACGGGTGCAGAAAGTCCTGGGTGTGTACTGTATTACACTGATGGCTCCAAAGACCCAGAGGCGGGCCGCACAGCTGCTGGGATGTTCCACAGCAATATGACAGCAGGTTGGCACCTCCCGGACCATTGCACCATACTCCAGGCTGAACTCTATGCCTTTCAACAAGCTCTGCAGCAGGCAATTGCAGGCCATCAGTATCCCCCCGTCATCCATGTTGATTCCAAGTGAGTAATCCAGTCAATTATGCACAAAGAACCAAGGGACAACATACACTTACTCACGTCCATTTGGGGCGACCTGCAGACGCTCATGGCCCAGGGTCGCAGAGCCACATTCAACTGGATCCCGAGCCATGTGGGTATCCACGGCAATGATGCAGCAGATGAAGCTGCTAAGACCGCGACGCTCGAGGCACAGCCACGTGGTGCAATCGCCATCAGCCTCAGTCAGATTATGCTATGGGCTACCAGTGCGGCCTGGCCCCCACTTGCTGACCCTGGGGATTCCCGGAGCCGCCGCTGGTATGACAGGGCGACTCACAGGGCGCCCCCTCCAACCATTCGGAAGCAGACCAGGGAAATGCAGGTGCCTATCCACCGCCTACGCTTAGGGTATCCCACCTCAGCACGGATCGTTGAACGGGCAAGAGAGGAGCTCTGTGCCAACTGTGACTGGATGGTTTCGACACCCCTGGTGCACTACCTGCTAGACTGCCCAGCTACATTGCCCCTTCGCCACAGACACTTCCCGATGACCCCGGTGGGGCGAGCTCGAGAAGATGAGGCGGCACATCTGGTGTACTTGGCCGTCAAAGATTTGGAGACCTTACTCCCAGTCATTGCACGTCACCTGCCCCTTCCCCCCGCTGATGTCGCTCCGTTGCACCCTGCACCAACCACCATTGGAGCAACCTACCTTTTGGGACGTCGTTTGTCCATAGATTCGGAGAGGACCACTCTTCCCACCAAAGGATTGCCACTCATGTACCTTTAACGTCGATACATGACACTTTCCTACCTGGGAGCCGATGCCGGTTCACCAGATTGGAAGAGACCCGGGCCGGGACCCATACCGGCAAATCATATAGAATAGAATAGCTAGTAAAAAAAAAAAGACACATTTTGCTCTTTTTCCCTTGTCCAAAAACTAAAAAGACAATTTTCGGCAAGTACTTCGGTAATACAAACAATTTTACGCTAGTACAACAAATAAAGGTACAATTTCCACTATTACACCCCATACTTATTCCCTGGAATCTTCCCTACTCCTCTCCCACATCTCCTCTGCACCTCACCTCTATTACCCCAATCTCCCCCCTCACTCTACCAACACCCACTACCATCCAACGATACTTAACCCAGGATTACCCACATTTTCCTCACTTTGTTTTAAGTCTACATACACTTACCATTTTGTTCGCTTATATCCTTCACACACTATCCACTCATAACCCACCACATTTCACATTACCAACTCTTCATTACAAGTATCACACACACTATTGCACCATGCTGTACAACCCCTCAACAACTCACAATTTTTCATTCTCAACTTTTTCAGCTGTTATAATACCCACAACACAGCTATCACAACCCATCATCAAGCTCCAACACTGCACAAGTCCCAATTCTCACTATGCACCCGCATTTTCACTTGTCTCAATATTGCAACACTCCCACTATCCACCCTCTATTTTCACTAGTCTTAGTATTAACACATTTACATTTTTCACTCATAACCCCCAACAACCCACAACACATTCACATTTTTTACTCATATCCTCCGACAACAGACCCGAACAACTCATCACTCATCACAATATGCATCCACAATGCTTTAACATAATTTTCTCACAAGTCACAGCTCACAACAGATCATATCATGTTATGTTCTTTCACACTAACACTAACTTCCAATATAGCCTCCACACACGAACATCACACTTTTTTTCACTCATATCCTCCAACAACAAACCGCAATAACTCACAACACCCACAACATGTTACAACATTCATGCACCCACAAGTTTTTTCACTCATAATGTTCACAACACAGTTTTCCACCGATGTTTCTCTAACACCACAGTCAACACCTCAACTCTATAGACATCTACTGCTCAAATAAGTTCATCTAATCTTTTATATGCCTGGTGAGGGTTGCCTGTTAATCTGAGGTACATTCCCGACCTCAAAGGAAGCGCCTGAGGCCACGCACAGAGTCCACTACCATCACTAGTCAACCATCGTCACTATTCAACCAACATCACTACTACCTCTATATTTTCTTTAAAATATTCACACTCTATCTTTATTTTCATTAAAATTTACACAAAATCCACGTTCATTTCACTAAAATTCCAATAAAATCCTCTCCATACCCCATCTCATTGAATCCACATAGAGAGAGAGAGAGATTATTATTATTATAATCATGGGGGAGCGCTATACCCACAACTCATTACACATAATACGCAACCCATCATCATGGTTGAGCACTTCACAAATCACAATTTTTTCACTAACCACCCACATTTTCACTTGTATCAATATTACAGCACTCTCACTATCTACTTGTCTCAGTAATACAACTCACAGCATATAACAAAATTATCTGAACCCATATTACCAACTCGATATTACAAGTCACACACACAATATCCACTCACATTAGTCACTCATAATCCACATCAAGACACAACATATAATGCACTTATCACAACCCCCTACAAGCCCCATCACTTGGCTCACTCATCACACACTATACACATCAATTTTCACTTGTCTCAATAATACCCACAACAATTCTCAACACGCACACACATGCACTATTGCATCATGATGTACAACTCCTGATTTTGAGGGTTCACCCTCCATGTGTTATAGCACCAAAGGTAGATTTCGATAAATAACAAAAAAGGCACAATACCGTGACTGGAACAATACACACACAACCCGCACATATAAAAGAGAGGAGCTATGACGACGTTTGCCTGACTTGGACCATTTACAAGTCACACTAACACACAGAGACAGAGGAAGGGTATTTATAGGCAGGCAGACAGGGGAGGGTACAAGAGAGTGGGGTAAGATGGAGTAGTGGAAGTAGTAGTAGTAGTAAAGGTAGTAGAAGAGACAGTCATATGGGAGGGAGCACTGCAATGAGGCTAGCGGCCCGCAAGGGTGGAGAGGGAAGAAAAGCGAAAAAAAAAAAAAAAAAAAAATGAAGGAAAATACAAGGCAAAAGAAAAGAAATTAAAACCCATAGGAGAAAAAAGGAGAAGGGGGAAGAGAAGAAAGGGAAGGAATCAGGTTAAGTCACGGGTGTTCTGAAGTTTAGAGCATTTAACAATGTAATGGGAGAGGAAAGCATCAACAGAGACAAAGCCAGGGCTAAGATTCATACAGGGAAAGTTATGTATAAGGGAGGATTCAACCAGACGGCGACTGTGAAAGTTGGACGTAGGGTAGACAGTTTTAGCAGAAGACCAATCAATAGGATGACTGTGATCTCTGACATGACAGAAAAGAGCATTATTAGTGTCGGCAAGCCTAACACTATTTTTGTGCTCCCTGAGTCTGTCAGAAAGAGATCGGCCAGTTTCTCCGAAGTACTGAAGAGGACAGGAGGAGCAAGAAATAGAGTAGACACCAGGAGAATCTATAGAGGGAGGGGAGGTATGAACTAGATTAGTGTGAAGAGAGTTAGTCTGGCGAAAGGTAAGTTTGATGTCTAAGGAACTGAGAGAGTTGCTGAGATTAGAGAGACCAGAGATATAGGGAAGGCAGAGGACTGGAGAGTTCTCAGGAGTAGAGGGTTTAGGAGAGAAGAAAGTCCGTTTAGCACGAGAGAAAGCAGAGTCTATGAAATGGGAAGGGTAGCCTGGGCTACCCTTTCTTTCTTTTGCCTTGTATTTTCCTTCATTTTTTTTTTTTTTTTTTTTTTTTCGCTTTTCTTCCCTCTCCACCCTTGCGGGCCGCTAGCCTCATTGCAGTGCTCCCTCCCATATGACTGTCTCTTCTACTACCTTTACTACTACTACTACTTCCACTACTCCATCTTACCCCACTTTCTTGTACCCTCCCCTGTCTGCCTACCTATAAATACCCTTCCTCTGTCTCTGTGTGTTAGTGTGACTTTGTAAATGGTCCAAGTCGGGCCGAAACGTCGTCGTAAGCTCCTCTCTTTTATATGTGCGGGTTGTGTGTGTAGATTTCGATAATCTCTCTAACCACTCCTTACTGGCACTGGCAAGAACACCTGAGAATGAGATGCACCAGGAGTCTCATATCACACTTTCTTGTCCAGGCAAGGGGTGTGACAATTTACACTGGTTGGTGAGGTCAGTCTGTGACCTAACCTAACATAAAGCAACACACACACACACACAATTTGCAAGGAAGCTGAGGAGAGGTTTATACCCAAGGGTAACAGGAGAAGCGAAAAAGACAGGATGAGCCCATGGTTCACCCAAAGGTGCAGGGAAGCCAAAACCAAGTGTGCAAGGGAATGGAAGAGGTACAGAAAGCAAAGAACCCCGGAGAATAAGGAGATCAGTCGTAGAGCCAGAAATGAATATGCACAGATCA
>WNWK01030750.1:0-23258 GCA_009830355.1 Cherax destructor
CAGAACTTTGTTCCACCCTCGGTACAGAACTTTGTTCCACCTCGGTACAGAACTTTGTTCCACCTCGGTACAGAACTTGTTCCACCCTCGGTACAGAACTTTGTTCCACCTCGTACAGAACTTTGTTCCACCCTCGGTACAGAACTTTGTTCCACCTCGGTACAGAACTTGTTCCACCCTCGGTACAGAACTTTGTTCCACCCTCGGTACAGAACTTTGTTCCACCTCGTACAGAACTTTGTTCCACCCTCGGTACAGAACTTTGTTCCACCCTCGGTACAGAACTTTGTTCCACCCTCGGTACAGAACTTTGTTCCACCCTCGGTACAGAATTTGTTCCACCTCGGTACAGAACTTGTTCCACCTCGTCAGAACTTTGTTCCACCCTCAGTACAGAACTTTGTTCCACCTCGGTACAGAACTTTGTTCCACCCTCGGTACAGAACTTTGTTCCACCTCGGTACAGAACTTGTTCCACCCTCAGTACAGAACTTTGTTCCACCCTCGGTACAGAACTTTGTTCCACCCTCGGTACAGAACTTTGTTCCACCTCGATACAGAACTTTGTTATACCCTCGGTACAGAACTTTTTCCACCTCGGTACAGAACCGTACAGAATTGTTCCACCCTCGGTACAGAACTTGTTCCACCCTCGGTACAGAATTTTCTGTACCGAACTTGTTCCACCCTCGTTACAGAACTTTGTTCCACCTCGGTACAGAACTTTGTTCCACCTCGTCAGAACTTGTTCCACCTCGGTACAGAACTTTGTTCCACTCTCTACAGAACTTTGTTCCACCTCGTACAGAACTTGTTCCACCCTCGGTACAGAACAGTGTTCCACCTCGGTACAGAACTTTGTTCCACCTTTGGTACAGAACTTTGTTATACCCTGGTACAGAACTTTGTTCCACCTCGGTACAGAACTTTGTTCCACCCTCGTACAGAACTTTGTTCCACCTCGGTACAGAACTTTGTTCCACCCTCGTACAGAACTTTGTTCCACTCGGTACAGAACTTTGTTCCACCCTCGGTACAGAACTTTGTTCCACCTCGGTACAGAACTTTGTTCCACCTCGGTACAGAACTTTGCTTCCGAACTTTGTTCCACTCGTACAGAACTTGTTCCACCCTCGGTACAGAACTTTGTTCCACCCTCGGTACAGAACTTGTTCCACCCTCGTACAGAACTTTGTTCCACCTCAGTACAGAACTTTGTTCCACCCTCGGTACAGAACTTTGTTCCACCCTGGTACAGAACTGTTCCACCCTCGGTACAGAACTTTGTTCCACCTCGTACAGAACTTTGTTTCACCCTCGGTACAGAACTTTGTTCCACCTCGGTACAGAACTTGTTTCACCTCGATACAGAACTTTGTTCCACCTCGTACAGAACTTTGTTCCACCTCGGTACAGAACTTGTTCACCTCGGTACAGAACTTTGTTCCACCTCGGTACAGAACTTTGTTCCACCTCGGTACAGAACTTGTTCCACCCTCGGTACAGAACTTTGTTCCACCTCGGTACAGAACTTTGTTCTTCGAATTGTTCCACCCTCGGTACAGAACTTTGTTCCACCCTCGGTACAGAACTTTGTTCCAC
Source organism: Cherax destructor (assembly GCA_009830355.1). Classification (NCBI taxonomy): domain Eukaryota; kingdom Metazoa; phylum Arthropoda; class Malacostraca; order Decapoda; family Parastacidae; genus Cherax; species Cherax destructor. The sequence goes on from WNWK01030750.1 coordinate 1,603, forward strand.
CCTCGGTCAGAACTTTGTTCCACCTCGGTACAGAACTTTGTTCCACCTCATACAGAACTTTGTTCCACCCTGGTACAGAACTTTGTTCCACCTCGGTACAGAACTTGTTCCACCCTCGGTACAGAACTTTGTTCCACCCTCAGTACAGAACTTTGTTCCACCCTCGGTACAGAACTTTGTTCCACCCTCGGTCAGAACTTTGTTCCACTCTCATCGTAGTACAGAACTTTGTTCCACCCTCGTCAGAACTTTGTTCCACCCTCCGTACAGAACTTTGTTCCACCTCAGGTACAGAATTTGTTCCACCCTCGTTACAGAACTTTGTTCCACCTCGGTACAGAACTTTGTTCCACCCTCGGTACAGAACTTTGTTCATCCAACTCGGTACAGAACTTTAGTTCACCCTCGGTACAGAACTTTGTTCCACCCTCGTACAGAACTTTGTTCCACCCTCGTACAGAACTTTGTTCACCCTCGGTACAGAACTTTGTTCCACTCTCGGTACAGAACTTTTTCCACCTCGGTACAGAACTTTGTTCCACCCTCGTACAGAACTTTGTTTCACCTCGGTACAGAACTTTGTTCCACCTCGTACAGAACTTTGTTCCACCTCGTACAGAACTTGTTCCACCCTCGGTACAGAACTTTGTTCCACCCTCGGTACAGAACTTTGTTCCACCCTCGGTACAGAACTTTGTTCCACCCTCGGTCAGAACTTGTTCCACCTTCGTCAGAAGTTTGTTCCACCTTCGGTACAGAACTTGTTCCACCCTCGTCAGAACTTGTTCCTCTCGTACGAACTTTGTTCACACTTGGTTCAGAACTTTGTTCCACCTCGGTACAGAACTTTGTTCCACCTCGGTCAGAATTTGTCTGTCAATTACTCGTACAGAATCTTTGTTACAAACTGGTACAGAACTTGTTCCACCTCGGTACAGAAATTTGTTCCAACTCGGTTACAGAACTTTGTTCCACTCTCATACAAGAACTTTGTTACCACCCTCGTACAGAACTTTGTTCACCCTCGGTACAGAACTGTTCCACCTCGTACTGAACTTTGTTCCACCCTCGGTCAGAACTTTGTTCACCCTCAGTTCAGAACTTTGTTCCACTATCGGTACAGAACTTTGTTCCACCTCGTCAGAACTTTGTTCCACCTTCGCACAGAACTTTATTCCACCCTCAGTACAGAACTTTGTTCCATCACTCGTACAGAACTTTGTTCCACCTCGGTCAGAACATTTGTTCCACCTTCAATACAGAACCCTTTGTTCCACCCCGGTTCAGAACTATGTTCCCTCTCGGTACATAACTTTGTTCCACCTTTGGTACAGAACTTTGTTCCCAAACCCTTGGTACAGAACTTTGTTCCACCCTCGGTACAGAATTTGTTCCACCTCGTTCAGAACTTTGTTCCACCCTCGGTACAGAACTTTGTTACAACCTTGGTACAGAACTTTGTTCCACCCTCGGTACAGAACGTTGTTAAACCCTCGGTTCATAACTTTGTTCCACCTCGGTACAGAACTTTGTTCCACCCTCGGTACAGAACTTTGTTCCACCCTCGGTACAGAACTTTGTTCCACCCTCGGTACAGAACTTTGTTCCACCCTCGATTCAGAATTTGTTCACGTTCGGTTCAGAACTTTATTCCACCTCTGTACAGAACTTTGTTCCCCCGGTTCAAATTTGTTCCACCCCGTACAGAACTAAGTTTCACCTCGTTCAGAACTTTGTTCACCCTCGTTCAGAATTTTGTTCCACCCTCGGTACAAATTTTTGTTCCATGTTTGAGTTCAAGGAACTTTTTCCACCCTCAGTACAGAACTTGTTATCTTCAGTACAGAACTTGTTCCACCTAGTACAAACTTTGTTCCACCTCAGTACAGAATTTTGTTCCAAACTCTGTACAGAACTTTGTTCCACTCTTGGTACAGAACTTTGTTTCACCCTCAGTACAGAACTTTGTTCCACCCTCGGTTCAGAACTTTGTTCCACCCTCGGTACAGAACTCAGTACAACGCAGACGGCGTCCATATGTAAAATGTTTGGTACACAGTTGTGTTACACAGGAGTGTGAACCAGGTATTCTGCTTCGGGATTTTGTAAATGATTCATTGCGATTGAATATATTAACTTACGAAGCTTTGGTTAAAAGCTATTGGTTTGTTAGGTGCTGTGGGGAGTGAATACGAGTGGTGAGACTTAGCTCCTGGTCCAATAATACACGACCAGGAGGACTTGTAATATTGGTCAAGTATGAAAAAACTAAATGTCCTGAAGTGTACATAAGAGTCTTTTTTCCACATCTTAACGATATCATCAGACCATTGTTGTGTTGGTAAGGTTGCTAACACCAACAACCAGGTTGCTAACACCAACAACCTCTGATACGCACGTCATGAGAATAATTCCTATAGTTGAGATCTTAGATTGATATATAATGTATAACCCTTGCAGGTTTAGCACTTCTTTTTATAATAATAATAATAATAATAATAATAATAATAATAATAATAATAATAATAAATAAATTAGTGTAATTAAGTATCCCCTAAGGGTGTTTTTCAAGCAGGGTGCCGCGGCACCCAGGTGTGCCACTGATAGTGCCCGGGGTGCCGCAAGATTGTTGGTAATTTTGCCTTAGTTTTATCGTCCAAAAACACCACAATTTTATTTGACTAGACTTTGTTGTATAGTCAACTACTACGTCAGACTTCCCACTTCTGGTAAACTGACATGATTAGAAGAAAGCAAACTTGTCTATATTTGGACAGTTATTCAGATCTGGAATTTATTTGATGTGGTAAAGTTAATCCTTCGCCAGAATGTGTTATTTATAGTGATAAACTGGTCACTGTAGACAGGGTAGCCAGCAAATTAAAGAGACATACCAGTATGAAACATGGTAATCTTACTAACAAGCCTCCGTCATACTGTGAGAGACTTAACATAGTAATGTTACTAACAAGCCTCCATTATACTGTGAGAGACTTAACATAGTAATCTTACTAACAAGCCTCCATTATACTGTGAGACTTAACATAGTAATCTCACTAACAAGCCTCCATCATACTGTGAGAGACTTAACATAGTAATCTTACTAACAAGCCTCCATTATACTGTGAGAGACTTAACATAGTAATGTTACTAACAAGCCTCCATTATACTGTGAGAGACTTAACATAGTAATCTTTCTAACAAACCTCCACTATACTGTGAGAGACTTAACATAGTAATCTTACTAACAAGCCTCCATCATACTGTGAGAGACTTAACATAGTAATCTTACTAACAAGCCTCCATTATACTGTGAGAGACTTAACATAGTAATCTTACTAACAAGCCTCCATCATACTGTGAGGGACTTAACATAGTAATCTTACTAACAAGCCTCCATTATACTGTGAGAGACTTAACATAGTAATCTTACTAACAAGCCTCCATTATACTGTGAGAGACTTAACATAGTAATGTTACTAACAAGCCTCCATTATACTGTGAGAGACTTAACATAGTAATCTTACTAACAAGCCTCCATCATACTGTGAGAGACTTAACATAGTAATCTTACTAACAAGCCTCCATCATACTGTGAGAGACTTAACATAGTAATCTTACTAACAAGCCTCCATTATACTGTGAGAGACTTAACAGAAGTAATCTTACTAACAAGCCTCCATCATACTGTGAGAGACTTAACATAGTAATCTTACTAACAAGCCTCCATTATACTGTGAGAGACTTAACATAGTAATCTTACTAACAAGCATCCATCATACTGTGAGAGACTTAACAAAGTAATCTTACTAACAAGCCTCCATCATACTGTGAGAGACTTAACATAGTAATCTTACTAACAAGCCTCCATCATACTGTGAGAGACTTAACATAGTAATCTTACTAACAAGCCTCCATTATACTGTGAGAGACTTAACATAGTAATCTTACTAACAAGCCTCCATCATACTGTGAGAGACTTAACATAGTAATCTTACTAACAAGCCTCCATCATACTGTGAGAGACTTAACATAGTAATCTTAATAACAAACCTCCATTATACTGTGAGAGACTTAACATAGTAATCTTAATAACAAGTCTCCATTATACTGTGAGAGACTTAACATAGTAATCTTAATAACAAGTCTCCATTATACTGTGAGAGACTTAACATAGTAGTCTTAATAACAAGTCTCCATTATACTGTGAGAAACTTAACATAGTAATCTTATTAACAAGTCTCCATCATACTGTGAGAGACTTAACATAGTAATCTTAATAACAAGTCTCCATTATACTGTGAGAGACTTAACAATGAGCGAAAACAACAGAGTTGATATTTGTTAAAACAGTCGAGGTTTCTAATAAAGCACAAGAGGCCAGCAACTTAGTAGCAGAATTACTCGTTAAAAATATGAAGCAGAGATTTATTCTCTCAGCCTGTGGTTCAGCGCTTCTTTTTTATTATAATAATAATAAAAATCTTTCCCTCTTGCAGTGCCATAATAAAAACCATATTTGGGAGTGAAGCAGAAAAGGAAATTAAAAAGATTCCACTCTCAGGTTATACCATTAACAGAAGAATACATGATATGTCAGCAGACATAGAAGAAACTGTGTGCGCCTCTGTAAAATAATGAGAGATTTTTGCTCTCCTTCTAGTAAACCAGTTTTATTGTTGTTTTATAGAGCTTGAAAAAACAACAATGGGCCAAGATATATTCACTACATTAGGTTAATACTTGGAAGCTGTTGGTTTGTCCTGGAAATCCTGTGTAGGAGTTTGTACAGACGGAACTCCATCAATGGTTGGTTTAATGAAAGGATTTTGTCACAAGTGTATGAACTCAAGGATGAGTCACTTGTTTTTACCTTTGAGCAGCAACAAAAATTTTGTGGACTGCTGCATATGACACTTGGTCTACAAAATTATCCTTCTTAGTGGATATCTTTGAACATTTAAGCAAAGAATATTGCAACATGCAAGGCAACAATGAAAATATATTATCTTCCACTGACAAAATTAGTGTTCTGGGAGATAAATTAAGAATATGGACTGTCAAAGTGAAGGAGGCAACATGGATACGTTCCCACATGTTGCTGCCACAAAGAATAATGACATCATGCCATTGTTTTTTGAGCATCTTGAAGTACTTCCAGAAAAAGAATCAGTACTATTTCCCAAACTTATGTATGGAAGACTATGACTGGTTGAGAAACACATTTATTGCATCAGTATCAAGCACCTCTTCTGTGAGGCCACAGAAGAAGAGGAATTAACTGAAATACGTAATAATGACAGTCTGAAATTAAAACATAAGGAAGTGTCTCTGGACGATTTCTGGATAGAGATTAAGAATGAATATTCTCAAGATGAGACAAAAGCTCTGGTAATTCTCTTGAATATTTCTACATCTTATCTGTGTGAGTTGGGATTTTCTGTGTTTACAAATATAAACACTAAGAAGAGGGAAAGGCTAAATCGGTCGAGGATGAAATGAGAGAATGTCTGGCCAAATATCTTCACCTTTTTAAACAGCACACAGCATCAACTTTTTCAGATAAAAATACTTGGTAATTTAATATTGCAAAGGAAGTTTTGCGAGTAATTATCATAGTCATAACGAGAGAGCACAATATTACTATTATTATTTACATGTTCAATATTCATTTCTGTGTATCACTGAGATCATAACTACAAGACAAGTTAGAAATAACTGACCTTCTTGACTTAATATGTTTAGCTTATGGTTTATGTTTTCTTACGCAGCTGTAGGTACATGTCCGAGCAAACATTTTCAACAAGTCAAAGATATGAAATAGAGTTAATGATGACACTTTGTACACCATTTATACAATATATTTTCAACCGCTAAGAACCGACTACAGCTTATCTAGTGAATTGTATTAAATTCTACAGTAATTAAATCGTAAGTATAAATACCAATTTTATTTTGTGTACCCAGCAAGCCTAATTATAAACAGTCCACAACTTTAATTTACCAGAGTAGCTGGTTTTAATATTATAATTATTAATTTAATGTCAGGTCTAGCTTTTTGTGAGAGTGGTAATGAGTGGGCAACAAGGAAGTTACAGGTTAAGGCCTTATTAATGATATATAAAGCTGTAGTATAACCGCTGGACTTCTGTTGCTTACACTTCTTGATATAAATCCCAGTAATCTATTTGCCTAATTACGTACACCTAGGCATTGCTTTCTTGGTTTAAGGTTGCTGCTTACCATAACCCGAAGTACTTTTCGCATTCTTCATGGCTATTTTATTTATTTATTTATTTTATTTATTTATTTATTTATTTTATTTTATTTATTTATTTATTTTATTTATTTATTTTATTTATTTATTTTATTTATTTATTTTATTTATTTATTTTATTTATTTATTTTATTTATTTATTTTATTTATTTATTTTATTTATTTATTTTATTTATTTATTTTATTTATTTTATTTAGCTGATAATTGCTAGGGTTATGAACATTCCCGATCTTCAGAACTTTGCAATTATCTACATTGAATTGCATCTGCCACTTTTCTTACCAGGAATTGAGTTTGTCTAAATCCTCCTGATTTGCTCAGCGAACTTGCTCATATCACTAGTAATTCCCTCGTCAAGGTTATTTATATATATTACAAACAACAACGGGCCTAAAACTGATCCCAGTGGAACGCCACTTGTTACAGATCCCCACCAAGATTTAAACCCATTTATGCACACTCTCTTCTGTCTGTTCGTGAGCCATGACTCGATCCATGACAGCACTTTTTCCCCAATACCATGAGCTGCCACTTCCTTTAACAGTCTCGGTGCGGAACTCTATCAAAAGCCTTACTTAAATCCAAATAAACAATATAGATATCTTTATCGTGATCAACAGCATCAAAAGCTTTACTGAAGAAAGTTAGTAAATTAGTTAGGCAGGAAGGCCCCTCGTGAACCCATGCTGAGTATCATTAATCAAATTATGCTTATCCAGATGGTTTCTTATAATATCAGCTATAATTGACTCTAGTAATTTGCTTACAGTTGAGGTCAGGCTTATTGGGCGGTACTACACTGCACCTATTTGAAGAAATATATTAAAAATATTAGTCAATTGTTCACAAAGTTCCATTTTCCACTCGTTAAGAACCCTTGAAAAAAGCTCAAAAGGGCTAAGGGATTTATTTTGCTTCAATCCGTCTACTTGTTTCACAACCATATCGCTAGTGACTGTGATATTACATAATTTATCTTCTCCAGGCCCACCATAAAAATTAATTATTGGAATATTGTTAGTGTCCTATGTGAAAACAGAGAAAATAATTATTAAAAATCGAGCACATTTCATTCTCCTTGTCAGTAAGATGCACAGAGTTATTTTTAAGGGGGCCTATCTTTCCTCTAACTTTTGTTCTATAAACCGGGAAAAAAACTTTCGATTTAGTTTTCGAATATCTAGCAACTTTAATTTCATAGTCCCTCTTAATGATTTATACACCCTCACCTCCTTTGATGCGCCTATAAATTCCTTTCTTCAGCCCTAAAAGATATTTGAGCCTATTATTCATCCATTTTGGGTCATTTCTATTCGATTTTATTTCTTTACATGAAATAAACGTTCTTTGGGCAGCATGTATAGTGTTTAGAAAACTGTCATATTGATAGCTCTCTTCATTACCCCAGTCAACAAATGATAGGTGTTCTCTAAGCGCATTGTAATTTGCTAAGCGAAAATCTGGGACCGTTACTGAGTTATCCCTACTATCACACTTCCATTCAGTGGTCACATGCGCCAAGTTCCTCTGTAATTTCTAAATTATTAACAAGGTTTTCTTTGTTTGTCAGAACCAAATCAAGCAGGTTATTTCCCCTTGTAGGTTCTGTCACAAACTGCTTCGAAAAACAATCCTGAACTACCTCTAAGAAGTCGTTAGATTCTAAATTCCCAATCAAGGAATTCCAATCAATCTGATTAAAGTTAAAGTCCCATAGAATTACTACGTTATCGTGCCTAGTGGCCTTAACAATTTCCTCCCATAGTAGTCTCCCTTGGGTCCCTATCTAAGTTTGGGGGACGATATATCACGCCTAAAATCAATTTTTCATGCTCCTCTGAAAATTTTATCCAGAGATTTTGTATGTGTTATTTCAGACTTTATTCCCTTTTTTATGCAACAGTTGAAGCGATCTCGGACAACCAGGGTGTAGCTGTAAAAAAAAAAGTTGACATTTCTGTCCACAAAATGGAGCTAAGTGTAAAGCAAGGTGGCATTATTCTCCTTGAGTGTAAATTATAAAGATAAGGTTAGGTAATATTTTTCTCTAAACTAGTTATATAGCGTCTGGCATCAGCGACATAGTCACTATGATGTTATACAGGTTTTTGTTAGTATGTTGCTTAAATAATTATAGTTATTCTTGTATTATTAAATCTTGATAATGCTTGGCTAGTGGCCTGTTTTGGGCTATATGGATCCCTCTTCCTTAACTGACCGACTATTTTGCTCAGTATTTAGCTTAAGAACCAAAATTTAACACAGTTGTGTAGCATTTTCTTTTGGCTTTGGCGAAAAATATTTAGGGTGGGCGGAGCTATCAGAGTTGTGACCGAGACAGAAAGTTGGACTGTGCTCACTCCAAGATACAGGTGGAGTGCTACCCACTATACATATTATCTCGTTTCTCCATTCTCTGTGAGAACTGATAATGTCTCTGCTGGAAGAAACTTTCTCCACAAAATACCATAACCCGCATATTATGTCTTATAATATGCGGGTTATATATATATATATATATATATATATATATATATATATATATATATATATATATATATATATATATGTCGTGCCGATTAGGTAAAACTGGTCAATTAGCAAGAACTCATCTAAAATTAAATCATTTCTAAAATTTTCTCTTGTACGTTTAAAGATATATTTTTTAATTTATGTTAATGTAAGAATTTATAATTTTGTACAAAGATAAACTTTGAAAACCTACCTAACCTTATTACAACAAGCGCAACTTAATTTAGCCTAACCCTAAATATATTTTAGATACGTTAGCATTAATTTAATAATAAACAAACAAAATGAAATATATTTTTTCGTTATGTTCAGAATGATTTTGGCAAAATTATTGCATACACAAATTTTCACTTGTCTTATTTGGCAAGATGAGCGTTACTATTTAAGCCAAAATCGAAGTTTTACCTAATCGGCACGACATATATATATATATATATATATATATATATATATATATATATATATATATATATATATATATATATATATATATATATATATATATATATATATATATATATATATATATATATATATATATATATATATATATATAGTATATATATATTTATATATATATATATATATATATATATATATATATATATATATATATATATATATATATATATATATATATATATATATATGTCGTGCCGATTAGGTAAAACTTCGATTTTGGCTTAAATAGCAACGCTCACCTTGCCATATAAGACAAGTGAAAATTTGTGTATGCAATAATTCCGCCAAAATCATTCTGAACATAACGCAAAAAATATATTTCATTGTGTTTGTTTATTATTAAATTAATGTTAACGTATCTAAAATATATTTAGTTGGTTAGCTAAATTAAATTGCGTTTGTTGTAATAAGGTTAGGTAGGTTTTCAAAGTTTCTCTTGGTACAAAATTATAAATTCTTACATTAACATAAATGAAAAAATATATCTTTAAACGTATAAGAAAATTTTAGAAAGGACTTAATTTTAGATGAGTTCTTGCTAATTAACCAGTTTTACCTAATCGGCACGACATATATATATATATATATATATATATATATGTCGTGCCGATTAGGTAAAACTTGCGATTTTGGCTTAAATAGCAACGCTCACCTTGCCATATAAGACAAGTGAAAATATGTGTATGCAATAATTTCGCCAAAATCATTCTGAACATAACGAAAAAAATATATTTCTTTGTGTTTGTTTATTAATAAATTAATGTTAACGTATCAAAAAATATATTTAGTTGGGTTAGGCTAAATTAAATTGCGCTTGTTGTAATAAGGTTAGGTAGGTTTTCAAAGTTTATCTTGGTACAAAATTTTAAATTCTTACATTAACAAAAATGAAAAAAATATATCTTTGAACGTATAAGAGAAAATTTTAGAAAGGACTTAATTTTAGATGAGTTCTTGCTAATTGACCAGTTTTACCTAACCGGCACGACATATATAAATAAATATATATATATATATATATATATATATATATATATATATATATATATATATATATATATATATATATATATATATATATATATATATATATATATATATATAATATAAATAAATAAATATATATATATATATATATATATATATATATATATATATATATATATATATATATATATATATATATATATATATATATATATATATATATATATATATATAAATAAATATATATATATATATATATATATATATATATATATATATATATATATATATATATATATATATATATATATATATATATATATGTCGTGCCGATTAGGTAAAACTGGTCAATTAGCAAGAACTCATCTAAAATTAAGTCCTTTCTAAAATTTTCTTGTTCGTTTAAAGACATATTTTTTTCATTTATGTTAATGTAAGAATTTATAATTTTGTACCAAGAGAAACTTTGAAAACCTACCTAACCTTATTACAACAAGCGCAATTTAATTTAGCCTAACCCAACTAAATATATTTTAGATACGTTAACATTAATTTAATAATAAACAAACACAATGAAATATATTTTTTTCGTTATGTTCAGAATGATTTTGGCGAAATTATTGCATACACAAATTTTCACTTGTCTTATATGGCAAGAAGAGCGTTGCTATTTAAGCCAAAATCGCCAGTTTTACCTAATCGGCACGACATATATATATATATATATATATATAAATATATATATATATTATTACATAATATGGTACAAAAGATTTAAGAGATACATTGTTTATATAAAGATGGCATATACAGTACACGAGGTGTGAGAGATACATGTCTAGTACATAGTGTTACATGTTTGTCACTGATTATATATATATATATATATATATATATATATATATATATATATATATATATATATATATATATATATATATATGTCGTGCCGATTAGGTAAAACTGGTCAATTAGCAAGAACTCATTTAAAATTAAGTCCTTTCTAAAAATTTCTCTTATACGTTTAAAGATATATTTTTTCATTTATGTTAATGTAAAAATTTATAATTTTGAACCAAGAGAAACTTTGAAAACCTACCTAACCTTATTACAACAAGCGCAATTTAATTTAGCTAACCCAACTAAATATATTTTAGATACGTTAACAATAATTTAATAATAAACAAACACAATGAAATATATTTTTTTCGTTATGTTCAGAATGATTTTGGCGAAATTATTGCATACACAAATTTTCGCTTGTCTTATATGGCAAGGTGAGCGTTGCTATTTAAGCCAAAATCGCAAGTTCTGCCTATTCGGCACGACATATATATATATATATATATATATATATATATATATATATATATATATATATATATATGTCGTGTCGATTAGGTAGAACTGGTCAATTAGCAAGAACTCATCTAAAATTAAGTCCTTTCTAAAAAATTCTCTTATACGTTTAAAGATATATTTTTTTCATTTATGTTAATGTAAGAATTTATAATTTTGTACCAAGAGAAACTTTGAAAACCTACCTAACCTTATTACAACAAGCGCAATTTAATTTAGCCTAACCCAACTAAATATATTTTAGATACGTTAACATTAATTTAATAATAAACAAACACAATGAAATATATTTTTTTCGTTATGTTCAGAATGATTTTGGCGAAATTATTGCATACACAAATTTTAACTTGTCTTATATGGCAAGGTGAGCGTTGCTATTTAAGCCAAAATCGCAAGTTTTACCTAATCGGCACGACATATATATATATATATATATATATATATATATATATATATATATATATATATATATATATATATATATATATATATATATATATATGCGAAATTATTGCATACACAAATTTTAACTTGTCTTATATGGCAAGAAGAGCGTTGCTATTTAAGCCAAAATCGCTAGTTTTACCTAATCGGCACGACATGAGCACCAGTAATCCGACATCATGCTGACATTCCATGGTGCAAATATCCTGATGGAACCACCGCTCTCCTTGTTCCTCACTGTAGTCCCCACAATTGTTGGGAAAATAGTCAAGATGTGAGTGTAAAAAGTGCATCTTCATGCTCATTCTCGACCCAAGTTGTTGGAAACTTGAAATCAGGTCTTTGATATTTTTTTTCATATTCGGGGGAGCGTCTGTTTCATAGGAAGTTGTGGACAATCTGCTTGAATGAAAGCCAGGCATTCACCTCGACACCTGCTAATGCTTCATCAAAATGCTTGTCCTTCACCAATTCCCGAATCTGAGGGCAAACAAAGATTCCAGCCTTTAGCTTGCCTTCACTTATACGAGGAAACTTTGACTCCAGGTACTTGAAAGCAGTTCCATTCTTGTTCAAGGCTTTCTCAATTATTTCCTGAAAAACTTTATTTTTTTAGCAAAAATATGCCTATATGTAATCTACCCCATATATATTAAATTTCGCTTATTTTCCCGTAAAATTCAGTTGCAGCAGCAATTCTAATTACAATTGTGAAAATTTATGTATTTTAGCTAAAAAATGAGGTTTATCAGACAAGCGTTCAAACAGTTCTAAATCGTCGAAATATGCAATAAAACAATATTTTAGCACATTTTTCTGAGTTTGTAAAGTTTAATATAATAAAAACAAATATGAGGGAGAGAGTGAGGGAGGGAAGAGACGAGAATCAGGGATTATTCAGAAGGTGAGGGGGAGAGTGAGGAAGGGAAGAGACGAGGATCAGGGATTATTCAGAAGGTGAGGGGAGAGTGAGGAAGGGAAGAGACGAGGATCAGGGATTATTCAGAAGGTGAGGGGAGAGTGAGGGAGGGAAGAGACCGGGGAAACTGTGTAGTGTTAAAAAAATTAATAAAAACTTATTTCATAAAAGAAGGATGCATGGAAATTGTGTTTTCGTCAAAAAGAGAAAAGAGAAAGAGAAGAGGAGAGAAGAGGAGAGGAGGAGAGAGAGAGAGAGAGAGAGAGAGAGAGAGAGAGAGAGAGAGAGAGAGAGAGAGAGAGAGAGAGAGAGAGAGAGAGAGAGAGAGAGGTGTGGCGGGTGTGGTGCACACTGGATGTCAATGGCAGGTTGAAAGGGGTGTTCTTCCCCCTCTTCATGCGACATGTTTTCCCATAGCTAGCAGTCCAGGATGCTCTTTATAGATTTTTGTGTGGGACCCGTATGGTGTGTGGGACCCGTATGGTGTGTGGGACCCGTATGATGTGTGGGACCCGTATGGTGTGTGGGACCCGTATGGTGTTCAGCTCCATGGAGGTGAGACTGACCACCTCACATTATTTCTGCAAGGTTGATGTACTGGTTACATCATCTTTACCTCGCCACTACTCCTGCTCTCTACATTACATTCTCTTCTGTATTTGACTGATGAAACGTATTGCTCAGGGGAAACGTTTCAACAATAAAGACACCTAACTGTTCCTCATGTGTCTTAATCATCAACTTGTCAACATTTCATACCATTTTCAACAATAAGAGTTTTGTATATGTTTGTTTTATTGACCATGCTTTACTAGCCTTGACTCTATCCTTTGAAACAGCTAACAAATAAAGAACAATATATATTTTTTCGTACTTTGTCGAATGAAAACTCTTTCATTACTCAGCAATTTTCAGTACGATGGTGAATAATATTGTCTCCTTCTAGACCTAGGACCAGGACCTAGACCTAGACCTAGGACCAGGACCTAGACCTAGACCTAGGACCAGGACCTAGACCTAGGACCAGGACCTAGACCTAGACCTAGGACCAGGACCTAGACCTAGACCTAGGACCAGGACCTAGACCTAGACCTAGGACCAGGACCTAGACCTAGACCTAGGACCAGGACCTAGACCTAGACCTAGGACCAGGACCTAGACCTAGACCTAGGACCAGGACCTAGACCTAGACCTAGGACCAGGACCTAGACCTAGACCTAGGACCAGGACCTAGACCTAGACCTAGGACCAGGACCTAGACCTAGACCTAGGACCAGGACCTAGACCTAGACCTAGGACCAGGACCTAGACCTAGACCTAGGACCAGTACCTAGACCTAGACCTAGGACCAGGACCTAGACCTAGACCTAGGACCAGGACCTAGACCTAGACCTAGGACCAGGACCTAGACCTAGACCTAGGACCAGGACCTAGACCTAGACCTAGGACCAGGACCTAGACCTAGACCTAGGACCAGGACCTAGACCTAGACCTAGGACCAGGACCTAGACCTAGACCTAGGACCAGGACCTAGACCTAGACCTAGACCTAGGACCAGGACCTAGACCTAGACCTAGGACTAGGACCTAGACCTAGACCTAGGACCAGGACCTAGACCTAGACCTAGGACCAGGACCTAGACCTAGACCTAGGACCAGGACCTAGACCTAGACCTAGGACCAGGACCTAGACCTAGACCTAGGACCAGGACCTAGACCTAGACCTAGGACCAGGACCTAGACCTAGACCTAGGACCAGGACCTAGACCTAGACCTAGGACCAGGACCTAGACCTAGACCTAGGACCAGGACCTAGACCTAGACCTAGGACCAGGACCTAGACCTAGACCTAGGACCAGGACCTAGACCTAGACCTAGACCTAGGATAAGGACCTAGACCTAGACCTAGGACTAGGACCTAGACCTAGACCTAGGACCAGGACCTAGACCTAGACCTAGGACCAGGACCTAGACCTAGACCTAGGACCAGGACCTAGACCTAGACCTAGGACCAGGACCTAGACCTAGACCTAGGACCAGGACCTAGACCTAGACCTAGGACCAGGACCTAGACCTAGACCTAGGACCAGGACCTAGACCTAGACCTAGGACCAGGACCTAGACCTAGACCTAGGACCAGGACCTAGACCTAGACCTAGGACCAGGACCTAGACCTAGACCTAGGACCAGGACCTAGACCTAGACCTAGGACCAGGACCTAGACCTAGACCTAGACCTAGGACCAGGACTTAGACCTAGACCTAGGACCAGGACCTAGACCTAGACCTAGCACCAGTTCTGGAATAATTACATGATTCAAAGTCAATTACGAATGCAATTTGAATTACTTTTCCAGATTTTCAATTACAATTAATATTATATTTGATCAGAAACATAAATTAAATTACAATTACTTGATATTTTCCAGTAAATTATTTTCTGAAATTACTTCAAATTTAATTAATGTTCGAAATTATAAGTAAAGATTTTACTTCATATTTAGTATTTAAGTGTAAGTACTTGAACAATGCCCAAGAATACTATTAGTTACATTTTTAATCAGATCCGAACACATGGAGAACATGTTCATAAATGCACACAACTGTGCCGTACTATGAGCGAAAATATTCCTGCTATGGTAAATACTCTCACCAATGGTCCTGAAGTGGCTATGCAACCCATTATTTCTCTTGCTCGTTTCTTCAGGGAATTTATCTTTAGGAGAATCCCTTCAATAGGCCAAATGAAGCATAATCCTCTCACATACTTTTTCCAAATTTGTTTTAGTTCATCAGTGGGTAACTTGTGTTTACCATGAGCTGAAGAGAGCAGGAATGATGAAAGGTGAGGCCTCTTAAGTGGTTTTGGCTTAGACTCAGATGTTTTATCTTTTAGACCATTTCCCACGCTGTCTTCTTATTCTTAGATGCTCTTGCAACAAGAATCGTGATCTATTGAAGTACTTGTTCTCTTTCTTTTCTTCTGACAGAAGCCAATCCAACTTGAAGCAGGGATCAAGGAAACGCTGCTTCTGTTTTATTAATCATCTCTAAGAATGGATTAAGACTTCGTTTCACTGCTTCACGCTAGACTATGGCTAAACTTTCAAAGCAGGACCCGTCAGAATCAAGTAACTGCTGCATACGTTGCTGGAGACCAATAATTATTGATCCATTTGTTGAGATGGTGACCATTTTCGCATCTACTTCCTCCATTGCCACTGTAAATAGATTAAGAACTGCCACCTCCTCTAGTGTTTACGATCCACATTTAATATAATTTCTTGTTATTATTCTCCCTACCACTCGGCAAATTTACAGCCTTACTGACATGTTTAGATCCTTTTAGAAGTGACTTAAATACAAATACAATTTTATTTCTTTGCTCGTGTACATGGGTTTACATTACAATCATTAATTGAGGTGCAAGGAGAGCCTGTGGCATGCCGTGGCATTAGGGGCAGATAATCTTTAACTGTGAATTCCAGTTTATTACATTTGGACACTGTAAATAAGTACCTTTCTCATGGAGGAATGGTGAAACAGAAAATGACCTTCAGATTAAATTCACAAGAGATGTTTTTTGAACTAATGCAGATAAAAAAAAGAATTATTGATCTCTGGTTCTGCATGCGAGCAAAGTAGCTTATACATTTGGGAAGAAAACTGAGAACACTTTCCACGTCAATATCCTCAATATCTGTCTCATTCTGTTCCTGACAATTTACATCTTAAGGTTCAGAGACATGGACACCATGGAGATACATATCAAAAGCCTTAATTATTGATGAGACATTGTCTGCTACAACTTTCTTTACCTCTGACTGCAAAACAGTTAACCAACTTCTCATATTCAAATGCTATGTTGCAGGCAATATGATTCTCTTCAAATATATCTCAAGCAAGAACTCCTGATTTCAATTCCCATTTCTTGTTTATAAAGTAAATTGTTCACTCAAAGAATGACATCTTGCGACGGCTCCAAAGATTTAATAATGGCTTAAATCGGCGTGAGATCTTTTTTTTTTTTTTTTCATGGCTACCACCATCTTTCATGACAATTCTGAAAGTGTGCTTTATATGGTTGACTTTGCAGGAATTACAAATTTCGGTTCTTCTTCCAGAAGAAGATACTGTAAAGTAGAACTCTCCACTATATTCAGTGGTAAAGTAGAACTCTCCACTATATTCAGTGGTAAAGTAGAACTCTCCACTATATTCAGTGGTAAAGTAGAACTCTCCACTATATTCAGTGGTAAAGTAGAACTCTCCACTATATTCAGTGGTAAAGTAGAACTCTCCACTATATTCAGTGGTAAAGTAGAACTCTCCACTATATTCAGTGGTAAAGTAGAACTCTCCACTATATTCAGTGGTAAAGTAGAACTCTCCACTATATTCAGTGGTAAAGTAGAACTCTCCACTATATTCAGTAGTAAAGTAGAACTCTCCACTATATTCAGTGGTAAAGTAGAACTATCCACTATATTCAGTGGTAAAGTAGAACTATCCACTATATTCAGTGGTAAAGTAGAACTCTCCACTATATTCAGTGGTAAAGTAGAACTCTCCACTATATTCAGTGGTAAAGTAGAACTCTCCACTATATTCAGTGGTAAAGTAGAACTTCCACTATATTCAGTGGTAAAGTAGAACTCTCCACTATATTCAGTGGTAAAGTAGAACTCTCCACTATATTCAGTGGTAAAGTAGAACTCTCCACTATATTCAGTGGTAAAGTAGAACTATCCACTATATTCAGTGGTAAAGTAGAACTCTCCACTATATTCAGTGGTAAAGTAGAACTCTCCACTATATTCAGTGGTAAAGTAGAACTCTCCACTATATTCAGTGGTAAAGTAGAACTCTCCACTATATTCAGTGGTAAAGTAGAACTATCCACTATATTCAGTGGTAAAGTAGAACTATCCACTATATTCAGTGGTAAATTAGAACTCTCCACTATATTCAGTGGTAAAGTAGAACTCTCCACTATATTCAGTGGTAAAGTAGAACTCTCCACTATATTCAGTGGTAAAGTAGAACTCTCCACTATATTCAGTGGTAAAGTAGAACTCTCCACTATATTCAGTGGTAAAGTGGAACTCTCCACTATATTCAGTGGTAAAGTAGAACTCTCCACTATATTCAGTGGTAAAGTAGAACTCTCCACTATATTCAGTGGTAAAGTAGAACTCTCCCCTATATTCAGTGGTAAAGTAGAACTATCCTCTATATTCAGTGGTAAAGTAGAACTCTCCACTATATTCAGTGGTAAAGTAGAACTCTCCACTATATTCAGTGGTAAAGTAGAACTCTCCACTATATTCAGTGGTAAAGTAGAACTCTCCACTATATTCAGTGGTAAAGTAGAACTCTCCACTATATTCAGTGGTAAAGTAGAACTCTCCACTATATTCAGTGGTAAAGTAGAACTCTCCACTATATTCAGTGGTAAAGTAGAACTCTCCACTATATTCAGTGGTAAAGTAGAACTCTCCACTATATTCAGTGGTAAAGTAGAACTCTCCACTATATTCAGTGGTAAAGTAGAACTCTCCACTATATTCAGTGGTAAAGTAGAACTCTCCACTATATTCAGTGGTAAAGTAGAACTCTCCACTATATTCAGTGGTAAAGTAGAACTCTCCACTATATTCAGTGGTAAGTAGAACTCTCCACTATATTCAGTGGTAAAGTAGAACTATCCACTATATTCAGTGGTAAAGTAGAACTCTCCACTATATTCAGTGGTAAAGTAGAACTCTCCACTATATTCAGTGGTAAAGTAGAACTCTCCACTATATTCAGTGGTAAAGTGGAACTCTCCACTATATTCAGTGGTAAAGTAGAACTCTCCACTATATTCAGTGGTAAAGTAGAACTCTCCACTATATTCAGTGGTAAAGTAGAACTCTCCACTATATTCAGTGGTAAAGTAGAACTCTCCACTATATTTAGTGGTAAAGTGGAACTCTCCACTATATTCAGTGGTAAAGTAGAACTATCCACTATATTCAGTGGTAAAGTGGAACTCTCCACTATATTCAGTGGTAAAGTGGAACTCTCCACTATATTCAGTGGTAAAGTAGAACTCTCCACTATATTCAGTGGTAAAGTAGAACTCTCCACTATATTCAGTGGTAAAGTAGAACTCTCCACTATATTCAGTGGTAATTGGTGACCTATAATAGAATGTAGGAGGATTTTGTTTGGATCTTTGTCTGAAATATTTCCGGATGAACTTCACTAATTTCTCTAATCTTGAAACATAACAACATAGTGTAGACTGTGTCTGTGTAGACTGTCTGTGTAGACTGTGTCTGTGTAGACTGTGTCTGTGTAGACTGCGTCTGTGTAGACTGTGTCTGTGTAGACTGTGTCTGTGTAGACTGTGTCTGTGTAGACTGTGTCTGTGTAGACTGTGTCTGTGTAGACTGTCTGTGTAGACTGTGTCTGTGTAGACTGTGTCTGTGTAGACTGCGTCTGTGTAGACTGTGCCTGTGTAGACTGTATCTGTGTAGACTGTGTCTGTGTAGACTGTGTCTGTGTAGACTGTGTCTGTGTAGACTGTGTCTGTGTAGACTGTGTCTGTGTAGACTGTGTCTGTGTAGACTGTGTCTGTGTAGACTGTGTCTGTGTAGACTGTGTCTGTGTAGACTGTGTCTGTGTAGACTGTGTCTGTGTAGACTGTGTCTGTGTAGACTGTGTCTGTGTAGACTGTGTCTGTGTACAGCTGTCACTTCCAGTAGATCTTTTTAACATTTTCTTCTGTGCATGATCTTGTTTCTTTTTTAAATACTCAGTATAGTACTTCATTTCATTATTCTTTGAGTGATGTGGTTTGAAGTTACCTTCACAAAAACCTTAATCTTCTTCCTGCACCTCCTGTAATTACCTCAGTTTCCCTCACCACCTGACTTCTTGTCAGAGACTAAATTACTTCAGGTGTTGTGATATTGATACTCTCTGTGAAGTCTTCATTCTTATTATATTCAACACAGTGTTGCTCCAAGCTGACAATAAATGTGTTAAATACACATCAAAGGTTTCTCACAAATTAACTGAACTAAAAGACTACTTACTTTAAAATGTGTGACACTCACACTACATAATACTGCATTACTCACCTTCCCCATTCACCTTTACATAAGTAATAATCAGGAACCAGGTTACCTCCTTCTAAACAACGTCACTCATATACAAGCAGAGGAAAATATAATATTAGCGATGTAGTAACCCTATTTCCATTACTCTTTTTGTGCTTCTTGCTGACCTTCCTTGCCCTTTGTTCTCATCAAACAGCGGAAAAAAAATAAAAAAAATGGAGAGCCAACTAAATTATGAGTAACTCTGGTCAGATCACTGACAGTGATAAGGAAATGTGTGAACTTTTCAACACTTACTTCCTCTCAGTTTTTACTCAAGGAAGATACTAGCGAAATTCCAGAAATAATAAATTATGTAGAACATGACAATAATAAACTATGCACTATTAGGGTAACTAGTGACATGGTCCTCAGACAAATAGAGAAATTAAAACCTAACAAATCCCCAGGCCCTGATGAACTGTTTGCAAGAGTTTTAAAGGAATGTAAAGAGGAACTTATCATACCTTAGGCTAATCTTTTCAATATATCACTACAAACTGGCATAGTACCAGAGTGTCATGACCTCCATGATGTTGTGAGTGTCATGACCTCCAGGATGTTGTGAGTGTCATGACCTCCATGATGTTGTGAGTTGCATGACCTCCAGGATGTTGTGAGTTGCATGACCTCCAGGATGATGTGAGTTGCATGACCTCCAGGATGTTGTGAGTGTCATGACCTCCATGATGTTGTGAGTTGCATGACCTCCATGATGTTGTGAGTCTCATGACCTCCATGATGTTGTGAGTTGCATGACCTCCATGATGTTGTGAGTTGCATGACCTCCAGGATGTTGTGAGTTGCATGACCTCCAGGATGTTGTGAGTGTCATGACCTCCATGATGTTGTGAGTGTCATGACCTCCAGGATGTTGTGAGTTGCATGACCTCCAGGATGTTGTGAGTTGCATGACCTCCAGGATGTTGTGAGTTGCATGACCTCCAGGATGTTGTGAATAAATCACCTGACTAACTCAGCTGTCAGCCAGGCTGACTCTGATGTCAGCCAGGCTGACTCTGCTGTCAGCCAGGCTGACTTTGCTGTCAGCCTGGCTGACTCAGCTGTCATCCTGGCTGACTCTGCTGTCAGCCTGGCTGACTCTGCTGTCAGCCAGGCTGACTCTGCTGTCAGCCAGGCTGACTCTGCTGTCAGCCAGGCTGACTCTGCTGTCAGCCAGGCTGACTCTGCTGTCAGCCAGGCTGACTTTGCTGTCAGCCTGGCTGACTCAGCTGTCATCCTGGCTGACTCTGCTGTCAGCCAGGCTGACTCTGCTGTCAGCCAGGCTGACTCTGCTGTCAGCCAGGCTAAATTATGTAGAACATGACAATAATAAACTATACTATTAGGGTAACTAGTGACATGGGGCCTCAGACAAATAAAAGAAATTAAAACCTAACAAATCCCCCGGCCCTGATGAACTGTTTGCAAAAGTTTTTAAAAGGGAAAGTAAAAAGGAACTTATCCCTACCTTAGGCTAATCTTTTCAATATATCACTACAAACTGGCATAAAATCCCGGTGTCATGA
>WNWK01030751.1:0-23257 GCA_009830355.1 Cherax destructor
AAGTTAAAGTAGTAGGGTTTGTCGGTGGTGATGTGCTGGCAGTTTGCATTTATGTGGCAGGTTGGAGGTTAGGAGGTATTAGGTGTTAGGCAACCGACAGTGTGCAGGTGTGCTTGGGTGCAGTTGGCCCAGGTATCTGTGGCCCGGTGGTCTGGTGGCTTGAGCTCTCGCTTCACACACGGAGGGCCCGGGTTCGATTCCCGGCGGGTGGAAACATTTCGACGTGTTTCCTTACACCTGTTGTCATGTTCACCTAGCAGCAAATAGGTACCCGGGTTGTTAGTCGACTGGTGTGGGTCGCATCCTGGGGGACAAGATTAAGGACCCCAATGGAAATAAGACAGACAGTCCTCGATGACGCACTGACTTTCTTGGGTTATCCTGGGTGGCTAACCCTCCGGGGTTAAAAATCCGAAGAAATCTTATCTTATCTTATCTTATTCATGTGGGATTAAGTTGATGTTTTGCTATGTTTTTCTTAGGTTTAACGTTTTTAGTACTGTATTCTGTATGTGTTCCCTATCTTTTGTTTGAATTATACATTATGAGCAGCTTCTGCATATTTTTGTGTTTTTTTCTAGAGTGTTTGTATATGTATGCAACACAAATGTGTTTTGAGTGGTCTTATTCTCCGGTGTGGGAATGTGACGTTGTGTTGTAGACAGTGTTGTCTACGGTAGTGATGGCTTCATGTTAATGTATTTCTTATTTAAGATGTTGTGGTGTGACCCTTGTTTCGGGGGTCAGTTGTTTTTATGTGTTATTGTGCAACACCTGTTTTATAGGCAGAAAGTTTAAGGTTTTATTATATTTCATGCCTATGTACTGCGTTTTGTGGTAGGGAAGAAGTAAGAAATAATGTATGTACAGTTTCATTGACAGTGTGTTATGTTATTGTATAGAAAAAAATAGCTAGGATAGGTAGGAGGATGGACAATTTTTGTTTGTGCTTTTGGCACGGGTTCTTATTATAGGATATATAGACAGATGTGGTTATTCCTGTTCTGTTTGCTTGTTTTTGTTTATATGAGCCTGATTTATTTTTGGGCATTTATTGGATTGTTATGTATATATGTGTTTTTAAATAAAATAAAAAAAAAAAGTTTTGGAGAGTGAACTCAGACACTAATCGCCTGACTCTGATAGGTGGCATTAACCCCAACGTAACATGCTGTTTGCAACATTCTCAAGCTAATATGCACGGTACAACTGAAGAATACTCACACAAAAGCAAGGCTGACACGCAATAACGAAGCCAATATGCATGCACAATAGCAAGGCTGACACGCAATTGCAGAATACTCACACAATACCAAGGCTGACCATAGCGAAGCGAATGCAAAGATGACACACAAAATTCGTGAAGCGTTGGCAAAGCCTACGTAATGCCAGATAGCAAGCTATCTAGATACAAGACTAGCTCCTGCTCCAACTTCAACTCTAGGCTCAACTCCTGCTCTAAGTCCAGCTCCAGCTCTCGGACAGACTACTCATATTACAACCTCAGGTTCTAAGGCCTGTTATCCTGAGTGTAAAAGGGAACTTGGAACAATGAAACACATTAGAAAATGCTTTGAATTGTATTTTCCTTCACCAAGCAATTATATATATCTGAGTTTTGTATTTTCCTTCACCAAGTAATTATATCTTTATACAATTATATACACTATATACATAGAGAGTAGTATTAGTGCACGCCACGGTAGTCAAGGCAAAACAACAGCCACAACCAGCTCAGGGTGGGCATGACAATGGTAAACATGTGAGTGGAATCCACATCACCTATACCATTGCCATACCCACATTATGATTGGCTGAACCAAGTTGTTGATGTGGTGATGGGGCCCCGATCACCAAATCCTTAACAATATGGTTCGCTGGTTGGTGAGGCAGCCTATGTGGGTATGTTTAACATGCTCCGAATAAGGGGACGTACTCTTTGCATGCAATAGTCAGTCACCTTAAACCTGTTGTCCATGTTCACCTAGCAGTTAATAAGTATGTGGGTGTCAGTCACTTTACTCATGCTCTCACTGTTCACCTAGCAGTTAGTAGGTACCTAGGTGATATTCATCTTACACCTGCTCACCTAGCAGTAAGTAGGTACCTGTTTTAATAAAATGAGGTTATCCAAAATTATATATATTAGAGTGGTTAATATAAATGAGGTAAGGTAACATTTATTAGGAAACAGGACAAGTGTATCCTGACGCGGGTCTAAGTAACATGATGACCCACAGCTGGAACTTTTGGTCGTCTGACCGAGGCCTTCCACTGGCTTACCTGTCCACCCCTTTTAAAATTATGGTTATGTTTATCAGCATTTTTATAGAAAAGATAGTTAGTGAGCCAGATTATATAGACCAGGAAGACCAGAAATAGTGGTAGTACTGGTAGTGGTAGTTGTAGTGGTAGTACTGGTAGTTGTAGTGGTAGTACTGGTAGTGGTAGTAGTAGTGGTGGTGGTAATACTGGTAGTTCTAATAGTAGTGGTAGTGGTAATACAGGTAGTGGTAGTAGTAGTCATAGCGGTAATGCTAGTAGAGGTAGTAGTAATTCTGCTAGTGGTAGTGGGAGTGGTAATATTGGAAGTGGTAGTAGTTGTAGTAGTGGTAATACTGATGGTGGTACTAGCAGTCTTAGTGGTAATACTGGTAGTGGTAGTTGTAAGACTAGTAGTGGTAGTAGTAGTGGTAATACTGGTAGTGGTTGTAGTTATGGTAGTGGTAATACTAATAATTTTAGTAGTAGTGGTAGTGTTAATACTGGTAGTATTAGTATTAGTAGTAGTGGTAATACTGGTATTGGTAGAAGTAGTGGTAGTAATAGTGGTAAGAGTAATACTGGTAGTGGTAGTAGTAGTGGTACTGGAAATACTGGTAGTAATAGTGGAAGGGGTAATACTGGTAGTGGTAGTGGTAATACTGATAGTGGTAGTAGTAGTGGTAAACCAGGTAGTGGTAATAGCAGTGGTAATAGTGGTAGTAGAAGTTGTAGTGGAAATACTGGTAGTGGTAGTACTGGTAGTAGCAGTAGTAGTGGTAATACTGGTAGTGGTAGTAGTAATGGTAGTGGTAATACTGGTAGTGGTTGTGGAAATACTGGTAGTGGTAGTAGTGGTAGTGGTAATACTGGTAGTAGTAGTGGTAATACTAGTAGTAGTAGCAGTAGTGGTAATACTGGTAGTAGTAGTGGTAGTGGTAATACTGGTAGAGGTACTAGTAGTATTAGTGGCAATACTGGTAGTGGTAATAGTAGTGGTAATACTGATAGTGGTAGTGGTAGTGGAAATACTGGTAATGGTAATACTGGTAGTGGTAATACTCGTAGCGGTAGTGGTAATACTCCTAGTGGTAGTAGCATTGGTAATACTGGAAGTGGTAGTAGTAATTCTGGTAGTGGTTGAAGTAGAGGTAGTGGTAATACTTGTAGTGGTGCTAGTAGTAGTAGTGGTAATACTGGTAGTAATAGTAGTGGTAGTGGTAATACTTGTAGTGGTAGTAGTAGTGGCAGTGATAATACTGTTAGTTGTAGTGGTAATACTGGTAGTGGTAGTGGTAATACTGATAGTGGTAGTAGTAGTGGTAATACTGGTAGTGGTAGTAGTAGTGGTAATACTGATAGTGGTATTAGTATTGGTAAAACTGGTAGTGGTAGTAGTAATGGTAGTGGTAATACTGGCAGTGGTAGTAGTAGTGGTAGTTGTAATACTAGTAGTGGAGTAGTAGTAGTAGTGATAATACTGGTAGTGGTAATAGTGGTAGTGTAATACTAGTAGTGGTAGTAGTAGTAGTAGTGATAATTCTGGTAGTGGTAATACTGGAAGTTTTATTTGTATTGATAAAACTGGTAGTGGTAGTAGTAGTGTTAGTGGTAACACTGGTAGTGGTAGTAGTAGTGTTAGTGGTAACACTGGTAGTGGTAGTAGTAGTGTTAGTGGTAACACTGGTAGTGGTAGTAGTAGTGTTAGTGGTAACACTATTAGTAGTAGTAGTAGTGTTAGTGGTAACACTATTAGTAGTAGTAGTAGTGTTAGTGGTAACACTGGTAGTGGTAGTAGTAGTGTTAGTGGTAACACTGGTAGTGGTAGTAGTAGTGTTAGTGGTAACACTGGTAGTGGTAGAAGTAGTGTTAGTGGTAACACTGGTAGTGGTAGTAGTAGTGTTAGTGGTAACACTGGTAGTGGTAGTAGTAGTGTTAGTGGTAACACTGGTAGTGGTAGTAGTAGTGTTAGTGGTAACACTGGTAGTGGTAGTAGTAGTGTTAGTGGTAACACTGGTAGTGGTAGAAGTAGTGTTAGTGGTAACACTGGTAGTGGTAGTAGTAGTGTTAGTGGTAACACTGGTAGTGGTAGTAGTAGTGTTAGTGGTAACACTGATAGTGGTAGTAGTAGTGTTAGTGGTAACACTGGTAGTGGTAGTAGTAGTGTTAGTGGTAACACTGGTAGTGGTAGTAGTAGTGTTAGTGGTAACACTGGTAGTGGTAGAAGTAGTGTTAGTGGTAACACTGGTAGTGGTAGTAGTAGTGGTAGAAGAAAGTAGGGGAAGTAGTTTATGACAAAGGAGATAGAAAGTGGACGGAAGGAGGACAATTGTTGTGGTAGTAACAATACTAGAAACACTAAAAGCAATATTAATAATAATAATAATAATAACATAAGAAAGGAGGAACACTGCAGCAGGCCTACTGGCCCATGCGAGGCAGGTCCAATTCTCCCACCGGCTTAAGCTAGTGACTTGACCCAGTCAGATCAGTGATATTCACTTAAGCATTTGACCTAGTAGCACAAGCTAGTAAGGTCCAACTCACACCCACTCATGTATTTATCCAACCAATTTTTAAAACTACACAACGTCAAAGCCCTATGACGGTACTCGGGAGTTTGTTCCACTCATCCACAACTCTATTACCAAACCAATGCTTTCCTATATCCTTCCTGAATCTGAATTTTTCCAACTTGAAACCATTGCTGCGAGTCCTGTCTTGGCTGGATATTTTCAGCACGCTATTTACATCCCTTTATTTATTCATGTTTTCCATTTATACACCTCAATCATATCCCCCTTAATTCTACGCCTTTCTAGAGAGTGCAGATTCAGTGCCCTCAGTCTATCCTCATAGGGAAGATTTCTAATACATGGGATCAACTTTGTCATCCTCCTTTGTACGTTTTCCAGTGCATTTATATCCATTCTGTAATACGGTGACCAGAACTGTGCAGCATAATCTAAATGAGGCCTAACCAAAGATATATGGAGTTGAAGAACAACCAGCGGACTTCAATTATTTATACTTCTTGATATGAAGCCAAGGATTCTGTTAGCTTTATTGCGAACACTTATGCACTGTTGTCTTGGTTTCAGATTACTGCTAACCAGAACTCCTAAATCCTTTTCGCAATCCTTAATATTAAGATCTACATTACTTACTTTATATATGGCATGGTTATTGTCCTGTCCAACATTTAGAACTTTGCATTTGTCTATATTAAACTGCATCTGCCACTTCTCTGACCACTGCATCAGTCTATTCAAATCATCCTGGAGTGCTCTAATGTCCTCATTAGAATAAATTGGACGGCCTATTTTGGTGTCACTAGCAAATTTGCTAATGTCAATATTTATTACCTCATCTATGTCGTTTATGTAAATTGTGAACAAGAAGGGGCCCAACTCTGACCCCTGTGGAACACCGCTTGTGACGTGCCCCCATTCTGATTTTTCCCCACTTACGCAAACTCTCTATAATACTAATAATAATACTAATACTAATACTAATAATAATAATAATAATAATAATAATATTAATAATAATAATGGTGAGTAATTTACAATATGCACGATAATTGTACTTATGTGTGACTGGGTTGGTAGAGCAATCACCTCACACACTGAGGTCCGTGGTTCGATACCCGGTACTGGTAGAAGCATTGGTTGTGTTTCCTTAAGACAACTGCTGTTCCTGTTCACCTAGCAGTAACTAGGTACCTGGCTGTCACCTTACACCTGCTGTCCTTATTCACCTAGCAGTAGGTACCTGGGTGTTAGTCACCTTACACCTGCTGTCACTGTTCACCTAGCAGTAAATACCTGGATGTTGGTCACCTTACACCTGCTGTCACTGTTCACCTAGCAGTATGAACCTGGGTGTTAGTCACCTTACACCTGCTGTCACTGTTCACCTAACAGTAAGTACCTGGGTGTTAGTCACCTTACACCTGCTGTCACTGTTCACCTAGCAGTAAGTACCTGGGTGTTAGTCACCTTACACCTGCTGTCACTGTTCACCTAGCAGTAAGTACCTGGGTGTTAGTCACCTTACACCTGCTGTCCCTGTTCACCTAGCAGTAAGTACCTGGGTGTTAGTCACCTTACACCTGCTGTCATTGTTCACCTAGCAGTAAGTACCTGGGTGTTAGTCACCTTACACCTGCTGTCACTGTTCACCTAGCAGTAAGTACCTGGGTGTTAGTCACCTTACACCTGCTGTCACTGTTCACCTAGTAGTAAGTAGTTACCTGGGTGTTAGTCACCTTACACCTGCTGTCATTGTTCACCTAGTAGTAAGTACCTGGGTGTTAGTCAACTTACACCTGCTGTCACTGTTCACCTAGCAGTAAGTAGTTACCTGGGTGTTAGTCACCTTACAACTGTTGTCAGTCTTCAACTAACAGTAATTAGATATTTATTTTAATATTATGCAAAGGATATTCAAAATTATTTCTTGCTTTGATTTCAAAGTTGAATATTTCACGAATATGAATACGAAAAGACTCACAGGTAAGAACCCACTAGGGGCGAGGGAAGAGTGGGGACAGACGAAGAATAGCCGGTGAGAGGAAGGTCTTGTGTCGAAGATAAAGTCAGGACTAAACCCCAACAGCTTGGCATTGTAAAGCAGAGAGACGACGACGTACAAGGCACTAGAAAAACAGAACAGTGAATGGTTGCATCTCGCTTGGTGGGCGAAATTCAATCTTGATGGTGATTGTTCGCTGACGGACGGCAGGAAGGCGATGTTGGAGGCTGGCAAGGATGGTTGCTGTGTGATGATTGGTCGGTAGAGAGACAGCTGGGAAGGATGGTTGCTGTGTGATGATTGGTCGGTGGAGAGACGGCTGGGAAGGATGGTTTCTGTTTGATGATTGGTCGGTGGAGAGACGGCTGGGAAGGATGGTTGCTGTGTGATGATTGGTCGGTGGAGAGACGGCTGGGAAGGATGGTTAGTCAGTACGCACTGATTGGTCGAGTGGAGAGACAGGCCTGGGAAGGATGGTTCTCTGCTTTGATCATGTGGTGATTGTTGGAGGAGCAGGACGTGTTAGGCTGGAAGGATGGTTGCTGTGTGATGATTGGTCGGTGAGAGACGCTGGGAAGGATGGTTGCTGTGTGATGATTGGTCGGTGGAGAGACGGCTGGGAAGGATGGTTTCTGTTTGATGATTGGTCGGTGGAGAGACGGCTGGGAAGGATGGTTGCTGTGTGATGATTGGTCGGTGGAGAGACGGCTGGGAAGGATGGTTGCTGTGTGATGATTGGTCGGTGGAGAGACGGCTGGGAAGGATGGTTCTGTTGATGATTGGTCGGTGGAGAGACGGCTGGGAAGGATGGTTGCTGTGTGATGATTGGTCGGTGGAGAGACGGCTGGGAAGGATGGTTGCTGTGTGATGATTGGTCGGTGGAGAGACGGCTGGGAAGGATGGTTGCTGTGTGATGATTGGTCGGTGGAGAGACGGCTGGGAAGGATGGTTGCTGTGTGATGATTGGTCGGTGGAGAGACGGCTGGGAAGGATGGTTGCTGTTTGATGATTGGTCGGTGGAGAGACGGCTGGGAAGGATGGTTGCTGTGTGATGATTGGTCGGTGGAGAGACGGCTGGGAAGGATGGTTGCTGTTTGATGATTGGTCGGTGGAGAGACGGCTGGGAAGGATGGTTGCTGTGTGATGATTGGTCGGTGGAGAGACGGCTGGGAAGGATGGTTGCTGTGTGATGATTGGTCGGTGGAGTGACGGCTGGGAAGGATGGTTGCTGTGTGATTATTGGTCGGTGGAGAGACGGCTGGGAAGGATGGTTGCTGTGTGATGATTGGTCGGTGGAGAGACGGCTCGGAAGGATGGTTGCTGTGTGATGATTGGTCGGTGGAGAGACGGCTCGGAAGGATGGTTGCTGTGTGATGATTGGTCGGTGGAGAGACGGCTCGGAAGGATGGTTGCTGTGTGATGATTGGTCGGTGGAGAGACGGCTGGGAAGGATGGTTGCTGTGTGATGATTGGTCGGTGGAGAGACGGCTGGGAAGGATGGTTGCTGTGTGATGATTGGTCGGTGGAGAGACGGCTGGGAAGGATGGTTGCTGTGTGATGATTGGTCGGTGGAGAGACGGCTCGGAAGGATGGTTGCTGTGTGATGATTGGTCGGTGGAGAGACGGCTGGGAAGGATGGCTACTGTGTGATGATTGGTCGGTGGAGAGACGGCTGGGAAGGATGGCTGCTGTGTGATGATTGGTCGGTGGAGAGAGGAGTTTATTTGGAGTTGTGACGATCTTTCACAACTTCCAAGTTGTTGTCAAATACGTATCCACTTTTGATAGTCTTGTAGTGGGACACAGGAATGAGGCTGAGTCTTGTTTTCTTTTGCCTACCAACTGAGGCTTCTTTGTCAATAGCTTCTTGTATGAGATCAAGAAGATGTTCTGGGCTACAGATGGTATCGGAGGCACAGGTAAATTTCACAGTCCCGTTCGCAATGTACTGATGCAGTTGGGGTAAGAGCATGGCTTGATCATGACGGGCAGTAGTATTGAAGGTAATTCCAGACCAGTCGTGGTAAGAATGGTGATCATTGTATGGGATTGTATCCATAAGTGAAGCATAAGGTAGTCTGTGTGGTATAGGTTTGGTCTTCTTGGCACTAGGAGGTGACATAGAGATCGAGGTCTCTGATTGGCCAACATCAGTGGAGACAGAAAGAGCTGTTGAAGGCATGGTGGGTGCTCGTTGGTCGGTTCCTGAGACGAGTGGAGACAATGAAGGCACCTCATTGGTTGGGGTTGGAGTGACGTCACTTGGAGTTGGTGGTGGAGGAGCTGCATCGTGGATCAGGTAAAGTTTCTCCTCCCCAACGGGGATCGTAGGGAGACTGGAAGAGTCAGAGCTGCTATGACCTGCCTGGGCAAGTCAAAAGCAGAATGTCGTGTCAGTGTTTCTATCAAGGCTAAGGACTCTTCAACCACTGATGCTTCCAAGCTTGCCCTTGCAACTGCCCTAAAAAGCAGTTTGCAGTTGAAATTCTCTGTTATTGCAACTCTTCACGAAGCATTTCTTGTCACATTCATCAATGATGAGGAAGCAGAGAAAGTCCTTTCACCACCTGTTATCAAAACCCTTGATGATCAAGGCTTTGCTCTCTCAACGTCACCATTTATGCGAGCAAAACCATCTGTGTTTATGAAGTGACTTGATAAACTCATCACCTCCATGACTACTGAGGAAATCAAACAATCAATTGAAGATCTCAACGATTGGGCTGAATTAGAAGTTGTAATCAAGATCCCAAATGCTTCATCAATGCTAAAAATCACGTTTATAGACGTGAACAATGGCTACCAGAGCTCTCTCAGATGGTCTGGCTGTCTCCTACTACTACTTCAACCCCAGTCAGCTTGATCCTGAACGATTCAAACACATTTCACCCTGCTGGATATGTTTCTCTTACAGTCACTCTACCAACGAATGTCAAGATAAGATAAGATTTCTTCGGATTTTTAACCCCGGAAGGTTAACCACCCAGGATAACCCAAGAAAGTCAGTGCGTCATCGAGGACTGTGTCTTATTTCCATTGGGGTCCTTAATCTTGTCCCCCAGGATGCGACCCACACCAGTCGACTAACAACCCAGGTACCTATTTGTTGCTAGGTGAACATGACAACAGGTGTAAGAAAACACGTGGAAATGTTTCCACCCTCCGAGAATCGAACCCGTGCCCTCCGTGTGTGAAGCGAGAGCTCTGGCCACCAGACCAAGAAGATATGTTCCACCTTTGGGTCTGAAGGTCACGACTTTCGTTCCTGCACCTCCACTACTGCTGCTCCTACCTGCATCAACTGTAAAAGTGATCATCATACTCTGGCAGCCAAATGTCCTGTTCGTAAGGAGATCCTTTCCAAGAAATTAAAGGAAGACCTTAAGAAAACACCAGGAAACTCTCCAACTTATGCTGCAATAGCCAAACTCCTGTCTACAACCACCAAGATCCTGCAAGCCACTCAGCAGCCTCCACCACCACCATCCACCTCTCCTCTACCAGATGATATCTCCACGAAAATTTACTATTGCATGATGTTTGCTCACTTGCAAAATGCAGCTCAACGAGGAACCTTCAACACATTTATATACGAACTTCTTGCCCTCAACAATATGCCATCATTCAACTTCCCAGCAAGTCCTCCTTCAGCTGATATTTTAAAGATGATTCCAAAAATCGTCAGCTTCGCTGCACCAGATGACTTGCAAGAATTACTGATTAAAGACGACACTTCCTCTACTCCAGTCTCAACCAATGAGAGTCCACCACCACCTCCCACCAGCACCACTACCGAGAACCAATCAGCTGCCTCCCTGGCAGTCGAGACACAGCCACTCCCCACCAATGAGACGCCTCCAACTGATACTGCCACGAAACAATCACCGATTCGCATTCTACCACTTCGACTATGATTGAATCACCATGCTCCTTGCATGGTGTCAGGTTCTGGACCACTCGACACTTTGGCGACACAATGATGCCCCAAGAACTTACCCAACATCTCCAAGAAGGAACTGCCAAGTTCCTCTGTACTTCCACACCACTCAACACCATCGATGACGTTATCCGAGACCTTGCTCATCCTAAGTTAAGACGTCCAATGAAAATGTACCACACCACAAGGACGAAGTTCAACTCACTCGAAAACGGATCGTTTCAGTAATCTCACCAACACATCACTGTGCAGTGAGTGCCTTCTCGACCTTTCCTACCTGCTGAAGCCGCCTCATCGCCCCTTGGGAGCCATGTACCACCGTCCA
Organism: Cherax destructor; assembly: GCA_009830355.1. Lineage (NCBI taxonomy): Eukaryota > Metazoa > Arthropoda > Malacostraca > Decapoda > Parastacidae > Cherax > Cherax destructor. Next base: position 11,061 of record WNWK01030751.1, read on the forward strand.
CCACACCTCTCCATCAACGCCTGCAGTACATCAGTACCACTTGCTCCACAGTGGATGGGTCATTGATCTTTCCTACCTTCTTCTCCTCCACCATCTCATCCTCTTCCAGGATTTCCATCCTTCCCCTTCCTTCTTCCTTCCCCATCTTACCGATGCTTCGGTCGTTCCAAGTCCAAATTATTATCCAATTTGCAGATGATGTAATTCATATAGTTTCGTCCACCCGTCACAGGTAAATATAAGTATGAGAAGGTTATTGAAAAACAATTAGTTCTGAACTACGTAGAACAGCGAACTGGGAGAGGAAATGACGTATCACTACCAACCCAGACAAAGTCCTTATTAGAACTATTGGTTGTTTTTCCTCAACCATAGAAGACAGAGGGGGTATCTCCATCACAGATATACCTATAGCCATTCGAAACCCTAACAAGATACTGGGTTATGAGATAGACAGAATACTTCATTCCACTTCTCATGTCACCAAAAAGATAAATGTAGCCAAAGCCAACCTTTCCACTCTATTCATGTTTAATCCAGCACCACCTCATGTCAAGAAGCACCTGTATAAGATGATAAGACCCTTGCTTGAGTATCCATGTGTGCCTTTGAGGAAAACTGTCCTCCTTGCTCTGAGAGCTGGAGATGACATGACAGAAAATCCTCGAGCATTGAGAGTAGTAGTGGCTGTCATAGTAACTGCTCAGCTTCCTTATCATCGTTACACACGACAATGAAGGCTTCCTTTAATGTCAATATGGTGTTGAACTTCACCTGCAGCCCATCCCTAACGGCGGCTGCAAGAGCAAGCTTCGTAGAATCAATCACAGTACCACTGTTGGGTTTGATCTTGACCCGATTTGCATAACTCATCGTGGTGTTGAGTCAAGAATGAAGACGATGGTATAGATTCCCCTCCCCAACGGGGACCGCAGGGAGACAATGTCGAGAGTCAGAGCTGCTGTGACCGCACTGGGCTAAGTTAACAAGCAGAATTATCTGTATAATGTGTATTTTAAAGGTTAGGTTAGGTAAGGTTCGTCAGGAAACAGTACAAGTGTTTCCTGACGCGGGTCTTAGTCAGATGTATTTTAAACGAACGAACGAAGGACTCACAGGTAAGGACCCACTAGGGGCGAGGGGGAAGTGGGGACAGACGAAGAATAACCGGTGAGAGGAAGGTCTTCAGTCGAAGATAAAAAGAGTCAGGACTAAGCCCAACCGCTAAGCATTGTGAAGCAAATGGAACAGCAACAGAAGGCGACAAGCTGGTTGCATCTTGGGAGGAGTGTTAATCTTGATGGTGACTGGCGGCTGGTAGCGGCAGAAAGTGAGGACGAGGGAGGCTTCTTCACTGTGATTTGTCGATAGCCTCAAGTATACAGGTGTCAGTTTCAGATGAATTTCTGAGGTCTCTTAACATTGGTCTGGAAACAACAAGTACTCTTGTGAGTCTGGTTCGAAGTATTGGGTTATCTTTGAGCAGGTCCAAGGTCTCGAGGGGTGAGGTTAAAGATACGTGGGTGTCAGGTTTGTTGGTAAACTTGGCGATCCTGTTACATATATGTTCATACAAGGTGGTCACATCCATTTCCTGTTCGTTCGGGGTTGTATAAAAAGTGAAGTTCTTCCAGTGGAGGTAATATACGCAGGGTTCTTCAGTTTCCTGAGCTGTATCGGTAGATGAAGCAGAAGGTGGTGATGGTGTAGTCTTCTTTGCAGGAGTTAATATGGAATTAGATGTCTCTGATTGGTCAACGGCAAGTGAGACACCTGGAGGCATAGAGGTCCCTGGTTGGTTGGTTCTTGAGATGTGTGGAGATAACAGAGGCATCTCATTGGTTGTAGTCGGCGTGACGTCACTAGTAGATGGTGTTGGTGGTGGTGGTGGAGCAGCAGCTTGGGAGTGATTTTCAGGTGGAGAAATGACGACATGATGCTGGTTGGTGTTGAGAATCAGAGAAGATGGTGGAGAAGCTGGGAATTTGAACTCTGGCATATTGTTTAACTTGAAAAGTTCATTAATATTATTATAATCAAAAGAAGCGCTAAACCACAAGGGATATACAGCAAGAGTTCATTAATAGATGTGTTCAAAGTCCCAGGAACAGCAACATTATGCATGTGAGCATAAACCATACAATAGTAGATTGTAGTTGGGTCACAGTCAGGTGCCATGTTGGTAGTGGTAGGTTGAGTAGAAGCTTGGAGGATTTTTGTTGTGGTAGCTTTTAGTTTTGTAATAGCATCATAGGTGGGTGATCTGGAAGAGGATTTTTACTGAGCTGCTTCTAGGGTCTTCTTCATAATGTCTTTACGAGTGGGACATTTAGCAGCAAGTGTGTGATGATCGTTGCTTTTACAGTTCAGGCAAGTTGGTGTTGGTGGATCAGCGGCGGTGCATGATCTAAAATCATGTCCTTCACTACTACATGTAGTGCAGAACTTCTTGTCCTTCACAGGACAGTCTCTGGTGTTGTGTACATACGAATAACAAGTCCAGCAGTGAGGAATGTAGTGGTATCTCTCAGCTTCGATGTTGGTGGGGCTGACGAAGTAATAATAAACAGCAAGACCTTCAGCCAATGCAGTGGCAGCCATGTTTACATCAGTGAAGGTGATCTTGAGCATGGATGAAGCTGTAGGTATTTTCATTATGCTCTCCATTGTAGCCCAGGAGTTTCTTAAGGAAAACTGTCCTCCTTGCCCTGAGACCTGGAGATGACATGACAGGAAATCCTCGAGCAGTGAGAGTGGTGGTGGCTGTTGTAGTGAGAGTGGTGGTGGCTGCTGTAGTGAGAGTGGTGGTGGCTGTTGTAGTGAGAGTGGTGGTGGCTGTTGTAGTGAGAGTGGTGGTGGCTGTTGTAGTGAGAGTGGTGGTGGCTGTTGTAGTAAGAGTGGTGGTGGCTGTTGTAGTGAGAGTGGTGGTGGCTGTTGTAGTGAGAGTGGTGGTGGCTGTTGTAGTGAGAGTGGTGGTGGCTGTTGTAGTGAGAGTGGTGGTGGCTGTTGTAGTGAGAGTGGTGGTGACTATTGTAGTGAGAGTGGTGGTGGCTGTTGTAGTGAGAGTGGTGGTGGCTGTTGTAGTGAGAGTGGTGGTGGCTGTTGTAGTGCAGTGGTGATGGCTGTTGTAGTGAGAGTGGTGGTGGCTGTTGTAGTGAGAGTGGTGGTGGCTGTTGTAGTAAGAGTGGTATTGGCTGTTGTAGTGAGAGTGGTGGTGGCTGTTGTAGTGAGAGTGGTTGGCGTTGTAGTGAGAGTGGTGGTGGTGTTGTAGTGAGAGTGGTGGTGGCTGTTGTAGTGAGAGTGGTGGTGGCTGTTGTAGTGAGAGTGGTGGTGGCTGTTGTAGTGAGAGTGGTGGTGGCTGTTGTAGGAGAGTGGTGGTGGCTGTTGTAGTAGAGTGGTGGTGGCTGTTGTAGTGAGAGTGGTGGTGGCTGTTGTAGTGAGAGTGGTGGTGGCTGTTAGTGAGAGTGGTGGTGGCTGTTGTAGTGAGAGTGGTGGTGGCTGTTGTAGTGAGAGTGGTGGTGGCTGTTGTAGTGGTGGTGGCTGTTGTAGTGATGGTGGTGGCTGTTGTAGTGAGAGTGGTGGTGGCTGTTGTAGTGAGTGGTGGTGGCTGTTGTAGTGAGAGTGGAGGTGGCTGTTGTAGGAGTGGTGGTGGCTGTTGTAGTGAGTGGTGGTGGCTGTTGTAGTGAGAGTGGTGGTGGCTGTTGTAGTGAGGGTGGTGGCTGTTGTGGTGAGTGGTGGTGGCTGTTGTAGTGAGTGGTGGTAGCTGTTGTAGTAGAGTGGTGGTGGCTGTTGAGTGAGAGTGGTGGGGTTTGTAGTAAGAGTGGTGGTTTTGTAGTGAGTGGTGGTTGTTGTAGGAGGTGGTGGTGGCTGTTGTAGGAGAGTGGTGGTGGCTGTTGAGGGGGTGTTGCAGTGAGAGTGGTGGTGGCTGTTGTAGTGAGTTGTGGTGGCTGTTGTAGTGAGGGTGGTGTATTGTAGTGAGGGTGGTGGCTGTTGTAGTGAGAGTGGTGGTGTGTGGAGTGGTGGTGGCTGTTGTAGTGAGTGGTGGTGGTGTTGTAGTGAGGGTGGTGGTGTTGTAGTGAGAGTGGTGGTGGTGAGTGAGAGTGGTGGTGGGTGTTGTAGTAAAGTGGTGGTGGTTGTGAGTGGGTGGAGTGGTGGTGGTGTTGTAGTGAGTGGTGGTGGCTGTTGTGTGAGGGGGTGGTGTTGTAGAGAGTGGTGGTGGCTGTTGTAGTGAGGTGGTGGTGGTGTTGTAGTGAGTGGTGGTGAATTTATTGTGGTCTGTGTGTATTATTGTTGTAGTAGTGGTGGTGGCTGTTGTAAAGGTGGAGGGGGTGGTGGTTGTTGTAGTGAGAGGTGGTGTTGTAGTGAGTGGGGTGGCTGTTGTAGTGAGGTGGTGGTGGGTGTTGTAGTGAAGTGGGGTGCTGTTGTAGGAGGGTGGTGGCTGGTGGGTGTGGGGGTTGTATTAAGTGGTGGTGGTTTTGTAGGGGGTGGTGGTGTTGTAGTGAGTGGTGGTGGCTGTTGATGAGAGTGGTGGTGGGTGTTGTAGTGAGAGTGGTGGTGGCTGTTGTAGTGAGGTGGTGGTGGTGTTGTATTGAGAGTGGTGGTGGGTGTTGTATTGAGTGGTGGTGGCTGTTGTAGTGAGAGTGGTGGTGGCTGTTGTATGAGGGTGGTGGTGTTGTGTGAGTGGTGGGTGTTGTGGTGGTGGTGGTGTTGTGTGAGGTGGTGGTGTTGTTGGGAGGGTGGGTGGTGTTGTAGTGAGTGGTGGTGGCTTTGTAGTGAGTGGTGGTGGCTGTTGTAGTGAGAGTGGTGGTGGCTGTTGTAGTGGTGGTGGTGTTGAGAGAGTGGTGGTGGCTGTTGTAGTGAGAGTGGTGGTGGCTGTTGTAGGGTGGTGTTGTAGTGAGTGGTGGTTGTTGTGTGAGTTGGTGGCTGTGTAGGGAGTGGTGGTGGCTGTTGTAGTGAGGTGGTGGCTGTTGTGTGAGTGGTGGTGGCTGTTGTATGAGTGGTGGTGGCTGTTGGTGGGGTGGTGGTGGCTGTTGTGTGGAGTGGTGGTGGCTGTTGTAGTGGTGGTGGCTGTTGTAGTGAGTGGTGGTGGCTTTGTAGTGGTGGTGGCTGTTGTGTGAGTGGTGGTGGCTGTTGTGTGAGAGTGTGGTTGTTGTAGTGGTGGTGGTGGTTTGTAGTAGTGGGGTGGCTGTTGTAGTGAGTGGTGGTGGCTGTTGTGGAGAGTGGTGGTGGCTGTTGTGTGAGTGGTGGTGGCTGTTGGTAGTGGTGGTGGCTGTTGTAGTGAGTGGTGGTTGTTGTAGTGGGGTGGTGGTGGCTGTTGTAGTGGTGGGGTGGTTGTAGTGAGTGGTGGTGGCTGTTGTGTAGTGGTGGCTGTTGTAGGAGTGGTGGTGGCTGTTGTAGTGGTGGTGTGGGTTAGTGAGTGGTGGTGGCTGTTGTGTGGTGGTGGTGGTGTTGTGTGGTGGTGGTGGTGTTGTGAGGTGTTGGATGGTGGTTGTTGTGTAGTGGTGGTGGCTGTTGTAGTGAGGTGGTGGTGTTTTGAGTGGGGTTTTAGTGGGGGGGGCTGTTGTAGTAGAGTGGTGTTTGTAGTAGTGGTGGTTGTTGTAGTGAGATGGTGGTGGCTGTTGAGTGGTGGTGGTTTTGTAGTGAGTGGTGGTGGCTGTTGGTGAGGTGGTGGTGTTGGTGAGAGTGGTGGTGGCTGTTGTAGTGGGTGGTGGTGTTTTGTATGAGTGGTGGTGGCTTTTAGTGGTGGTGGTTGTTGTGTGAAGTGGTGGTGGCTGTTGTAGTGAGTGGTGGTGGCTGTTGTAGTGAAGTGGTGGTGGTGTTGTAGGTGGTGGTGGCTGTTGTAGTGAGTGGTGGTTGTTGGTGAGAGTGGTGGTGGCTGTTGTAGTAGTGGTGGTGGTGTTGTAGTGAAGTGGTGGTGGCTGTTGAGTGGGGTGGTGGTGGCTGTTGTAGTGGGGTGGTGGGGAGTGGTGGTGTTTGTAGTGAGTGGTGGTTGTTGTGTGAGTGGTGGTTGTTGTAGTAGTGGTGGTGTTTTGTGGATGTGGTGGTGTTGTAGTGAGTGGTGGTGGTGTTGTAGTAGAGTGTGGTTGTTGGTGAGTGGTGGTGGTGTTGTAGTGAGATGGTTGTGGTGTTGTAGTGAGAGTGAGTGCTGTTGTAGTAAAGTGGTGGTGGTGTTGTAGTAAGTGGTGGTACTTTGTAGTGAGTGGTGGTGGCTGTTGTAGTGAGTGGTGGTGCTGTTGTAGTAGAGTGGTGGTGGTGTTGTAGTGAGAGTGGTGGTGGCTGTTGTGTAGAGTGGTGAGTGGTGTTGTAGTAAGAGTGTGGTGGTGTTGTAGTAAGTGGTGGTGCTGTTGTAGTGAGAGTGGTGGTGGTGTTGTATGAGTGGTGGTGCTGTTGTGTGAGAGTGGTGGTGGTGTTTAGTAAGTGGTGGTGGCTGTTTAGTAAAGTGGTGGTGGCTGTTGTAGTAAGTGTGTGGTATATGGTATGGTGAGTTGTCTGTTGTAGATGAAGTGGTGGTGCTGTTGTAGTGAGAGTGTGGTGCTGTTGTAGTAATGTTAGCGTTTGTAGTAGAGTTGGTGTGTTGTAGTGAGTGGTGTTGTTTAGTAAAGTGTGTTTTAGTGATGGTGTGCTTTTATGAAGTGGTTGCTTTTAAGTGTGGGGCTTTAAATAAAGTGGTGGTGGCTGTTGTAGTGAAATGGTGGTGGGTGTTGTAGTGAGTGGTGGTGGCTGTTGTAGTGAGAGTGGTGGTGGCTGTTGTAGTGAGTGGTGGTGCTGTTGTAGTGAAGTGGTGGTGGCTGTTTGTAGTAAGTGGTGGTGGTTGTTGTAGTGAGAGTGGTGGTGGCTTTGTGGTAGAGTGGTGGGTGGTTGTAGTGAGATGGTGGGGGCTGTTGTAGTAAAGTGGTGGTGGTGTTGTAGTGAGATGGTGGTGGTGTTGTAGTGAGTGGGGTGGCTGTTGTAGTAAGTGGTGGTGGCTGTTGTAGTGAGTGGTGGTGGGTGTTGTAGTGAGTGGTGGTGGCTGTTGTAGTAGAATGGTGGTGGCTGTTGTAGTGAGTGGTGGTGGCTGTTGTAGTAAAGTGGTGGTGGCTGTTGTGGAAGTGGTGGTGGCTGTTGTAGTAGAGTGGTGGTGGCTGTTGTAGTGAGATGTGGTGGCTGTTGTAGTAAAGGTGGTGGTGTTGTAGTAGAAGTGGTGGTGGCTGTTGTAGTGGGGTGGGTGGCTGTTGTGGTGAGAGTGGTGGTGGCTGTTGTAGTGAGAGTGGTGGTGGCTGTTGTAGTGAGTGGTGGTTGCTGTTGTAGTGGGGTGGTGGTGGCTGTTGTATGAGAGTGGTGGTGGCTGTTGTAGTGAGTGGTGGTGGCTTTTGGGTGGAAGTGGTGGTGGCTGTTGTAGTGAGTGGTGGTGGCTTTTTAGTGAGAGTGGTGGTGGCTTTTGTAGTAAGTGGTGGTGGCTGTTGTGGTGAGTGGTGGTGGCTGTTGTAGTGAGAGTGGTGGTGGCTGTTGTAGTGAGAGTGGTGGTAGCTGTTGTAGTGAAGTGGTGGTGGCTGTTGTAGTGAGTGGTGGTGGCTGTTGTAGTGAGAGTGGTCGTGGCTGTTGTAGTGAGAGTGGTGGTGGCTGTTGTAGTGAGTGGTGGTGGCTGTTGTAATGAGTGGTGGTGGCTGTTGTAGTGAAGTGGTGGTGGCTGTTGTAGTGAGGGTGGTGGCTGTTGTGGTGAGAAGTGGTGGTGGGTGTTGTAGAAAGGGTGGTGGTGGCTGTTGTATTAAGTGGTGGTGGCTGTTGTAGTGATAGCTTCTCTGTTTCTTCATCATCTTGCACCGACAATAATGCTTCCTTCAGGGTAAACATGGTTTGAACTTCTGCAGTCCCCCCTGACGGCCCAAATGCAAGAACAAGTTTTGATGAATCATTCACAGTCCCCTGTTGGATTTATCTTGAAAGACATAAATCATCGTGATGGCCAAGCAGGATGGAGATAGTATAGATTCCCCTCCCCAACTGGGATCGTAGAGAACTGAATACCGAGAGTCAGAGCTGATGTGACCGCACTGGGCAGTCAACAAGCTATCTATGCCATCTCTGTATATATGTTTCTTCTCTATGTATCTTATTCATTCATTCAGAACTCACGGTAAGGGCCACGAGGGCAAGTGGGGACAGACGAAGAATAGCCGGTGAGAGGAAGAACTGCAGTAGAAGGGAAAAAGTAGGACTAAACCCAACCGTTTGTGGGGTAAACCCTTTTATGTATCTTAAATAAAATTTTAGGTTATATTAACAAAATAATTCTATTTTTAATTGAAAATTATTATGAAAGATTTTAAAAACTCTTTGAACGTTGTGAAATATTAACAAAATATTTTAAAATTTTGTTATTCATTTTTTTAAATAAACAATTAAAAAAAAATTTTGTTAATTTTTTAATAAACTACTGATCAAAATTTACCGATATCATAATTTCAAATTTATTTAATGATTTTAGTCGTCAGTTAAATATTTCTTATATTAAGTACATTAGTAATTATCCTACCAATTAAGGTATTAAGTAAATTTAGTAACTTAATAAGTAAGGTAGCATTAGTATATAAGTAAGTTACTTAGAAAGTAAATAGAAGGTTAGTAAGAAAGATAATAAGTTAGTAACATGGTGTTTAGTTAGTAATTTAAGTTAACAAGTTAGTGTGTTATTAAGTACGTTAGTAAGTTGAAGTAAGTTACTAAGTTATGTATTTAGGTACAGTTACCATAAGTTCAGTTATCATACATAATAACACTTGTATAATTTCTCTCCATGATAAGGAGTTAAATAATAGTTCTTGGCCACTCGTGTTGCAATCAACACATCAGGCTTCCCGCCTATATGAACAGGTTACCTGAAGAGTGTCATTGGCGCATCCCTAGTTTTGAAGGTTCTCATTTTCCATCCCGTCATTTTCGAGATGCGTGATACAATGTTGTGATCTTTGAAAGTGAGATCCTCAAAATTATCACTCCCCGGTCCTTTACATTAGTTTTCACTCTATTGTATAGTTGGAATGTTTCAGATTCCGGTATAGTTTTAATTTCATCACGTCTTCCATGTCAAAAATTAAATTTCTCATTAATGAACTTAAAAACGTTTTTTGCTGTCCATTTAAGGTTTTGGGTTTTTATGTCCGCCTATTTTCAGTGTCTTCAATGGAAACACTGTCATGAAAAAGGGTGCCATGTGAAAAAGGAAAAACCCCCGTGCTGTGGCATACCCCGTCCCCAAAATATGAGGATGGGGGAAAGGATGGGAGGGGGAATACTGTGCCTTTTGGAACAGAGCTTTTCACCGAAACCCCGATTTTTTCTCTGTTACTACTACAATAAGTGTTTTTTTTGTTAAAAAAATTTATCTATCTACCAACTTTTCCTGTTATTCCTTTTTTCACGCATTTTGTGCGCTTTCATCATGGTCACACTTGCCAAAAAAACTTTCAAAAATCTGTGTATACTATTTCCGCGTTGTGTTTGTCTGCTAGAGCATCCAGGACCTTGTCATAGTGGTGCAGTAGTTGGGACGAGCAGAGGCGCCCCGCTCTAAACCTAGTTACCCTGTGTTGGGGTAACTGAGGGGGATCTAGATGGTCGTCTTACTTCAGAACCCTTTTCCCAAAAAATTTTTTTATTTTGGGATGTTAGCACTATCGGTCTGTAGTTTTTTTTCTATTGCTTTACTGCCCTCTTTGTGGGATGATCCTGCAGTTCTTGATGAAAGGAGTTCCACGAGTCTGGGCCTGGGGGGGGGATGGGCATGTCATTTAGGGCCCTTTTTTTAAGTCATGGGGTTAGAATAATATTTAAACCCCCAAATTTTAGTCTCGATTTTAAAAAAAATTAATTTGGTCATCGACTCTTAGTCTGGTTCGTGGCTAACAAAAAATCAGTCATATTTTGGTCTACCTGAAGTTCATTACCTTGTAACCTGGTCATGATTGTGACAAAAATTCCCCGAAGTTCATTGTAACCTGGCCCAAAAATTTGAAAATTTTCCTGAAGTTCATTACCTTGCCTGGTCATGATTGTGACAAAAACACCTGGAGTTTTTTCCTTGTAACTTGGTCATGATTGTGCCCAAATGGGGTTCATTCCCTTTTAATTGGTCATGATTATGCCCCGATTTTTGGGTTCATTATCTTGTAACTTGGTATGATTGTGACAAAATCTACCTGGAGTTCATTATTTGAAAACCCATTTTCCCGCGGTTGTGCCCCGATTTACCGGGAAATTCATTACCTTTAACTTGGTCATGATTGTGACCAGCTCCCTTTTAAATTCCATTTTTCTTGTAACTTGGTCTGGTTTTTGACAAGATTGGGGTTCATTACCTTTGGGGTAATGATTATGACCATTTTCCTGGAGTTCATTATCTTGTAACTTGGTCAGGGTTTTGACCAGATCTCCGGGTTCATTACCTTTGAAAAATTTTCCCCGTTATCAAAACTTCGGGGGCCAGTTCCTGGAATTTTTCTGTAATCCTTCGACTACAGCAGAAAAGGTTTTGGGATCGGGGTCATAAAATGATATTAAAAAAAATTAACTACTGGGACTTGAGTAACTCACTCATTTCCTTGATGTCATTTGTGGGGCCCCCCTTTTTCTTTAAATGGGGGGCCAATACGGGGTATTGTTCTCATCTTAGATTTGTCATAAGAAAAAAAAATTTTGGGTTCCAATTTTTTATGGCTTTTACTTCTTCCTGCTTTTTTTTTCTCCTGTAATATTCCTTTGCTTAAGTTCGATGTTTGCTATTTTTTTGACAGTGCCCCCTTGTATTACAGATATATTTTTGGCTCTTTGTAGCCGTTCTGTTATTATTCGCCTTCGGCTGTATTGGGAGCCCTTTCTCTTTCTAGTTTCTTCTCTTTCTTTTTTTCCCTTAAAAAAGGGAAATGCCTTGAAAAAACCTTTTGTCCCCAGATATTTTTTTTTGACATAAGGGGTTAAAAATGGAATTTTAGAATATCTTCCCAGTTTATTTCATTTAGGACCTGGTTTTCTTGGTTCCGCCATATATTTTTTCTGAAGTTGTTTTTGGGAAGGGGCCCTCGTGACTGATCCCTTTTTTTTGGGCATAGGCCCCCCCCTGTCTGTACCTCTATCATGTTTGAAAATTGAAAAATATTGTTTTTGATATGGTAATATTTCGTTTCAGGTCATTACTGTTAGTGAAGATGAAATTTTAGTGTATTCTTGAACTTGGAGGGGGCTATTATTTTTTGGTTTAATTAAGGTGGTTTTGGGCAGAGAAAATTTAAAAAATCGTGTGTGTGTTTTCTTGGACTGCTTCCAAGGGTTTTCTTTTTGCATTTTTGCTTTCCTCCATTTTTTGGGGTCTTTTAAAACCCCCCCGGGGGGAAGGTGTTGGGGGCAGGAGCTGGAAAATTTTCCCCACGGGGGGCGATTTTGTTGGGGAATTGCATACGGGGGGTTCTATCAAACAATGACAAAATTTTTGGGTTTTTGATCTTTTTGCCAAACATCAACATCATTTGAGGTGTTTAGTGGTTCCGAGCATATCGTGACTGTGGGACGTACTGGCCCAGATCCAATTTTCATTTTCACAGTGATTCTTTTTTTGGGTCTCTGTGGCTTTTAAAAATGGGGTCCCCTGCAAGCAGTCCCCCGGGTGAGAGGCATTGTGTTGTTGGTTGCTGGTTGTAGACCCGATATTTGGAAAAAAAAAATGTCTCATATGGACGGGGGCTTTTACCGGGGAAAAATCTGTTGTTTTTTTGGAAAAGGAGACCACTGAAAACTTACTCCTCTCAAGACGTGATTTGAGTTTGTATAGGGGTTTTTGTAATTTTCTGTCAGTTATTTTCATTCCTGGCCTGATAAACCTCTCTAGAGTGGTTGTGGCTAAATTTTTTCCCTGGCTTGGTGTTCTGTATCTTTTTTTCCCCTTTAGGTGGGTTTTCCCCCATTTAGGTAGTGTGTTAACTGCAACACAAAACGATTACACAAAATTCAACTCCCCCCTTAGGCTATTTTTTTCCTCTTGTACCACTTGCTCGCAATTTTGCATATTTAATCATAATGTATTTTAAAACACCTTGATATAAGTTATCTTAACATTCACAGTCCCAAACCGGGGGTGATAATTAGAAAATTCACCCTTTTAAAAAATCACAACAATGTATCTAAAAAATCTGTTTGGGAAAAAAGATAGGGATGAATAATTTAAAACT
>WNWK01030752.1:0-23256 GCA_009830355.1 Cherax destructor
CTAGATAACCATAATTTGATTAATGATACCCAGCATGGATTCACGAGGGGCCGTTCCTGCCTATCTAATTTATTAACCTTCTTCAGTAAAGCTTTTGTGGCTGTTGATCACGATAAAGAATTCGATATTGTTTATTTAGACTTTAGTAAGGCTTTTGATAGAGTACCGCACCAGAGACTGTTAAAGAAAGTGGCAGCTCATGGCATTGGGGAAAAGTGCTGTCATGGATCGAGTCATGGCTCACCAATAGGAAGCAGAGAGTGTGCATAAATGGGGTTAAATCCGAATGGGGACTTGTAACAAGTGGTGTTCCACAGGGATCAGTCTTAGGCCCATTGTTATTTATAATATATATCAATGACCTTGATGAGGGAATTACTAGTGATATGAGCAAATTCGCCGACGACACGAAGATACGTAGGATAATTGATTCAAACATAGATGTCATAGAACTTCAGGAAGATTTAGACAAACTTAATTCGTGGTCAGAAAAGTGGCAGATGCAGTTCAATGTAGATAAATGCAAGGTTCTGAAGCTCGGGAGTGTCCATAACCCAAGCACTTATAAGTTAAATAACGTAGAACTTAGCCATACAGATTGCGAGAAGGACTTGGGGGTGATGGTAAGCAGCAACCTTAAACCAAGACAGCAATGCCTAAGCGTACGTAATAAGGCAAATAGATTACTGGGATTTATATCAAGAAGTGTTAGCAACAGAAGTCCAGAGGTTATATTACAGCTTTATACATCATTAGTAAGGCCTCACCTAGATTACGCAGCTCAGTTTTGGTCTCCATATTACAGAATGGACATAAATTTGTTAGAAAACATTCAGCGTAGAATGACTAAATTAATACATAGCATTAGAAATCTTCCTTACGAAGAAAGATTGAAGACCCTTAAATTACATTCACTTGTAAGACGTAGAATGAGGGGAGACATGATCGAGGTATACAAGTGGAAAATGGGTATTAACAAAGGGGATATAAATAACGTATTGAGGATATCTCTCCAAGAGAGAACCCGCAATAATGGATTCAAGTTAGATAAGTTTAGATTTAGAAAGGATATAGGAAAGTATTGGTTTGGAAATAGGGTAGTTGATGAGTGGAACAGTCTGCCAATAGGGTTATTGAAGCTAGGACCTTGGGTAGTTTCAAATTTAGGTTGGATAAATTCATGAGTGAGAGGGGTTGGATTTGAGTGGGACTCGCACATGAGTGAATGGAATTGTCAAAGCTTATTTCTTGGGTAGCATTGAAAATTGGGTTGAACAAGTGTTCTTTTAGTGGGATGAATTGTGAAGGACCTGCCTAGTATTGGCCAACAGGCCTGCTGCAGTGTTCCTCCTTATGTTCTTATGTTCTTATAAAATGTGAGAAGTCACGAAAGCGCTTGGAATCCCTCTATTTTTTCATAGTGGTTGTCTTGCATATTTTGATATCACCTGTTCACTGTGATATTTTTACATATATATATATATATATATATATATATATATATATATATATATATATATATATATATATATATATATATATATATATATAATTCATGTAATTTCGGTAATTTCGTGTACTTGCCAGGGAAGTACAACATCGTTTAGGAGTGAAGAAGAGCAGGATGTGAGTATGGGGGAGGTGCGTGAGGCATTACGTAGAATGAAAGGGGGTAAAGCAGCTGGAATTAACGGAATCATGACAGAAATGTTAAAAGCAGGGGGGTATATAGTGCTGGAGTGGTTGGTATTTTTGTTTAATAAATGTATGAAAGAGGGGAAGGTACCTAGGGATTGGCAGAGAGCATGTATAGTTCCTTTATATAAAGGGAAGGGGGATAAAAGAGAGTGTAAAAATTATAGGGGAATAAGTTTACTGGGTATACCAGGTAAAGTGTATGGCAGGGTTGTTATTGAAAGAATTAGAGGTAAGACAGAGAGTAGGATTGCAGATGAGCAAGGAGGCTTTAGAGTGGGTAGGGGATGTGTAGATCAAGTGTTTACAGTGAAGCATATATGTGAACAGTATTTAGATAAAGGTAGAAAAGTTTTCATTGCATTTATGGATTTAGAAAAGACATATGATAGAGTGGATAGGGGAGCAATGCGGCAAATGTTGCAAGTGTATGGAATAGGTAGTAAGTTACTGAAGGCTGTAAAGAGTTTTTATGAGGATAGTGAGGCTCAGGTTAGGGTGTGTAGGAGAGTATGAGATTACTTCCCGGTAAAATTAGGTCTTAGACAGGGATGTGTAATGTCACCATGGTTGTTTAATATATTTATAGATGGGGTTGTAAAAGAAGTAAATGCTAGGGTGTTGGGGAGAGGGGTGGGATTAAATTATGGAGAATTAAATGCAAAATGGGAGTTTACACAGTTACTTTTTGCTGATGATACTGTGCTTATGGGAGATTCTAAATAAAAGTTGCAAATGTTAGTGGACGAGTTTGGGAGAGTGTGTAAAGGTAGAAAGTTAAAAGTAAACATAGATAAGAGTAAGGTGATGAGGGTATCAAACGATTTAAATAAAGAAAAAATGGATATCACATTGGAGAGAGGGATTATGGAAGAAGTAAATGTTTTCAGATATTTGGGAGTTGACGTGTCAGCGGATGGGTTTATGAAGGATGAGGTTAACCATAGAATTGATGAAGGAAAAAAGGTGAGTGGTGCATTGAGGTATCTGTGGAGACAAAAAACGTAATCCATGGAGGCAAAGAAGGGAATGTACGAAAGTATAGTGGTACCAATACTCTTATATGGGTGTGAAGCATGGGTTGCAAATGCTGCAGCGAGGAGGAGGCTGGAGGCAGTGGAGATGTCCTGTCTAAGGGCAATGTGTGGTGTAAATATTATGCAGAAAATTCGGAATGTGGAAATTAGGAGAAGGTGTGGAGTTACTAAAAGTATTTGTCAGAGGGCTGAAGAGGGGATGTTGAGATAGTTTGGTCATTTAGAGAGAATGGATCAAAGTAGAATGACTTGGAGAGCGTATAAATCTGTAGGGGAAGGAAGGCGGGGTAGAGGTCGTCCTAGAAAAGGTTGGAGGGAAGAGGTAAAGGAGGTTTTGTGGGCGAGAGGCTTGGACATCCAGCAAGCATGTGTGAGCGTCTTAGATAGGTGTGAATGGAGACGAATGGTTTTTGGGACATGACGATCTGTTAGAGTGTGAGCAGGGTAACATTTTGTGAAGGGATTCAGGGAAACTAGTTAATTGATTTAGTTGGACTTGAGTCCTGGAAATGGAAAGTACAATCCCTGCACTTTAAAGGAGGGGGTCCGGGAGGGACTATTCTCAGCTGTCGTATCTGAGCTCCTCTGCAAAGACAGTGATTATGTATGAGTGAGGTGAAAGTGTTGAATGATGATGAAAGTATTTTCTTTTTGGAGATTTTCGTTCTTTTTGGGTCACCCCGCCTCGGTGGGAGACGGCCGACTTGTTGAAATATATATATATATATATATATATATATATATATATATATATATATATAATTGGTCAATTACCAAGAACTCATTTAAATTTAAGTCCTTTCTAAAATTTTCTCTGATATGTTTAAAGATATTTTTTTTTCTTTTATGTTAATAAAAAAATTAACAATTTTGTACCAAAAGAACCTTAGAAAACTTATAATAATAATAATATTAATAATAATAATAATAATAATAATAATAATAATAATAATAATAATAAAAATAATAATAATATCATTATTATTATTATTATTATTATTATTATCTTCATTTACTACAAGTACATGTACAACGTATACAGGCCTAGCTGACATCAATGACCTAACCTTATTATAACAAGCACAATTTAATTTAGCCTAATCCAACTAAATATATTTTAAATAAGTTTACAATAATTTAATGATAAAAAAACAAAATAAAATATTTTTTTTTAGCTTCAGAGTGATTTTTTGCGAAATTATTGCATACACAATATTTCGCTTGCCCTATTCGGCAAGAAGTGCATTGCTATTTAAGAAAAAATTGCAAGTTTTACTTATTCGGCACGATATATATATATATATATATATATATATATATATATATATATATATATATATATATATATATATATATATATAGCAAAAAGATCACAGTAAACAGGTGATATCAAAATATGCAAGACAACCACTATGAAAAAATAGAGGAATTCCAAGCGCTTTCGTGACTACTCACATTATCAAGGAACTATAACAGGAAACATGACAAGAAGGGCTTATATAAGGGGCGAGACTACACCTCACAGTCACATCACACTAACAAAGACTACACCTCACAGTAGCGTAACATCGCACGACTCTGTGAAGAGGAACATAAGAAAGGACCTGAAACTCTTCCCAAGAATTAAGATTAGTCCAATTTATCATTAAATTCTTCCCAAATTTTATTAATTATAAATTAATCCAATTTATATAAACCAAAAAGAAATATTCATATTATTTTCAAAACTGCTTTTAATGAAACATGATTCTATTATATTTCTCTCAACCATGGACTTGCTTGATACAACCTTCTCAGCATTTTGAAAATCAATTGGATGGTTAAAATCTTCACATGAATAAATAGAGCATTAGAATCTTGTCCAGTTCTAATGCTATATTTATGTTGTTTTAATCTTAGTTCAAGACTTTTACCAGTTTGACCATAATAAACTTTATCGCATATTTTACAGGGAATCTTATAGACACATCCGTCAGCATTTTGGGGGGAATTTTTTATCAAAAGACTTTTTACTGTATCAAGATTTTTAAATACAACTTTGATATTAAAATTCTTAAGAAAGGAAGGCATATCAACCAAGTTTTCATGGTAAGGAGAACCAACATATTTTTGGTTGAATAAGGTTGGTTGTCCCTTTTGGATTGTAAAAGTATTCCTAGCTATTTTAAAAGATTTATCAATTATGTTTCTTGGGTATTTTAAATCATTAGCTATTTCATAAATTTTAGAGATTTCTTCATCTATGAACTCTGGACTACAAATACGTAAAGCTCTCAAAAACATTGAAGAAAAACCGACACTTTAACTCTATCTTGATGTGAAGAGTAATAGAGTAATGTGAGTAGTCACGAAAGCGCTTGGAATTCCTCTATTTTTTCATAGTGGTTGTCTTGCTATATATATATATATATATATATATATATATATATATATATATATATATATATATATATATATATATATATATATATATATATATATATATATATATATATATATATATATATATATATATATATATGTATATATATATTTATTTATATGATGGGGTCCACTTCTGGTGCAAATTGAAGGACCCATAGCCTCGGAGAAATGGATAAAAAGGCTTCAAGGAAGAATATTTGGATTTCTTCCTGAAGCTATTTGAATATTCCACTTCCCTACCACAAGACTTTGAAAAAACAATAAATGACATGCCTATGCACTCTGCCCCAGGCCCAGACTCATGGAACTCCGTGTTCATCAAGAATTGCAAGAAGCCCATATCATGTGCCTTCAGCATTCTATGGAGAGGGAGCATGGACACAGGGGTTATCCCACAATCACTAAAAACAACAGACATATCCCCACTTCACAAGGGTGGCAATAAAGCAATTGCAAAGACTACAGATCGATAGCACTAACATCCCTAATATATACAGACCGATAGCACTAACATCCCAAATATATTATTGAAATCTAAATAAATAATGTAGATCTCAATATTACGGATTGCGAAAAGGATTTAGGAGTTCTGGTTAGCAGTAATCTGAAACCACGACAACAGTGCATAAGTGTTCGCAATAAAGCAAACAGAATCCTTGGCTTCATATCAAGAAGTATAAATAATAGCAGTCCTCAGGTTGTTCTTCAACTCTATATATCTTTGGTTTGGCCTCATTTAAATTACGCTGCACAGTTCTGGTCATCGTATTACAGAATGGATATAAATCCACTGGAAAACGTACAAAGGAGGATGACAAAGTTGATCCCATGTATCAGAAATCTTCCCTATGAGGATAGACTGAGGGCCCTGAATCTGCACTCTCTAGAAAGGCGTAGAATTAGGAGGGATACGATTGAGGTGTATAAATGGAAAACAGGAATTAATAAAGGGGATGTAAATAGCATGCTAAAAATATCTAGCATGGACAGGACTCGCAGCAATGGTTTTAAATTGAAAAAATTCAGATTCAGGAAGGATATAGGAAAGCACTGGTTTGGTAATAGAGTTGTGGATGAGTGGAACAAACTCCCGAGTACTGTCATAGATGCTAAAACGTTATGTAATTTTAAAAATAGGTTAGATAAATACATGATTAAGTGTAGGTTGGTGTGAGTTGGACCTGACTAGCTTGTGCTACTAGGTCAGATGCTGTGCTCCTCCCTTAATTGAATGTGACTGACCACTAGGTCAAGGCATTGGCTTAAGTCGGTGGGAGGACTGAACTTGCCTCGCATGGGCCAGTAGGCCTGCTGCAGTGTTCCTTCTTTCTTATGTTCTTACGAAAATTGGAGTATACATCAACGAGTGCCTGACCAGAAAACGTCAAAACCTTCTGTTTAGGCTGAGAAAACTTAAACTGGAGAACAAAATCCATCATTGCTTCGCTCGTGATGGGAAAATACTAGTTCGAAAAGTATCAACAGGTCAGCAATTTTCTATATCAAACGAACGTGATCTCACCAACTTCCTTAGACAAGCTGACATTACCATTACTGATTAGCCAAGTGTCCTCAACACATTATATATGTGTAGTGTATGTTCCGATTACATTATTCTGCAATTCTTTGTACTAACTTTTACTAGCTAGTACCAACTACCTCATATGCTATGTACTTTTTTTAGTGCTATTACTTGCTTAAACTTTGTGCTATAAGTCAAGTCTTACTTCTAAATTAATTTTATATCATATTTATATACTTTGCCACTACTTAATTTAGTCCCCATATACATATTCTCTTGAAACAGTTCTCTACATACCATTACCTTGTACCGTCTTTTATTCAGTAACTTCTTTACTCTTAGATTTAAAAATAATTAAGGTGCTAATTCAGGTGCTACAGTGTTTTACTCTCATTGTTTTACTATTATGTTCACTAGCTCCTTTATTTTATCTTTAGAATAACTACCATAGTTCATATATTCACATTCGTAATAATAATTAAGGTGCTAAGGTGTTTTGCTTTCATTGTTTTGCTATTATATTCCCTAGCTCCTTTAACTACTATAGTTCATATATTCACATTTGAAAAAAATAACTAACGTACTAATTCACGTGCTAGGAACTCTACTTACATTGTTTTATTCTCAAGTCTAGTTATAGAATCACACTCTATCTTATGATTCTAAGCATTGATCCTGATATCAACCTCTTATTAAATGACTTACACGAACCTAAAAGCAACTGTAATTATTACACAGCAGAACAAGCAAAAGCACTACTCAGAGCCAACAATAACATAACTGTCTTTAACTACAATGTCAGATCTGTAAGCAAACATTACGATGACCTCACAGCATTACTAAATTTCCTGCATGCCAGTATGTCCATCATTACTCTCACCGAAACCTGGCTAAAGCCTGATACTACAAATGTCTATGCCATTCGTGGTTACACAGCCATACACAACTGTAGGCCAGACCAGCAAGGGGGTGGCACAGCTATATACTACTCAGATCAACTTGAATGTATCAATAATACTTGCACAAGGGATGAATATGGAGAATATATAATAGCTAAATTTAAATCCAATACCTACAAAAACCTCTCACTGTGATAAACATCTACAGAGTATCACAGTCAAATATTTACCATTTTAGTGAAAAAATTGGAAACATGATAACTGACGCACACATGAACAAAGACCATTTGCTGCTCACAGGAGACTTCAATATAAATCTCCTACAAGACCAGGACCCAAAAGTAACTGAATTCACTAACACTATGAGCAACTGCTTGTTGCTACCAACAGTAACAAAACCTACAAGAACCTCTGAGACTAGTATCTCCTTATTAGACCACATCTGGACTAACACCATATCCCCTTTAAAATCAGGCATAATCACAGATAACACCACAGACCACTACCCTACCTTTCTCATAACCAACCTATGTAAATTACCCCAAGACACTACTAAAGTTACCTTCAGACTTCATAATGAGACATATAGTAATAACTTTATAACAGCAATGACAAACATCGGCTGGCAAACCAATCTAAAAATCTATACAGATACTGACAAATGTATTAATAATTTTCTAAAAAAACACCCAATACCTCTATAACATGCATTGCCTAAAAAACTAAACAGATCACAGCTAAGAGAATGAACAGTCCCTGGCCAACACCCAACATTCTCAAATCCATTAATATAAAATACCTATATGAAAAACAGTACAGAACGGGACAAATAACAAGAGACCACTCTATGCGTTACTCGACAATCCTAACCAGCTTCATAAGAAGGTCAAAAAATTTGTATTATGAGAACAGATTACATAACTTAAAAGGTGATATGAAAAAGACCTGGAAAACTCTATCTGAAATTCTTGGAACTAAAAAGATATCCGGAAACAGAACAATCAAACTAACAAAACCAGATGAACCACTACTACCAGCGACTGAAACAGCAAACAGACTCAATGTTTTCTTCTCCACCATAGGAAAAAACCTAGCGAATGGAATCCCAAGCTCAAACACCCCACCTAAGAACTACCTCACTGGCAGCTACCCTTAAAAACAAGGCAGGAGATTTAAATAACTTACCACCTTTTATGTACAAAAAAGCTT
Source organism: Cherax destructor (assembly GCA_009830355.1). Lineage (NCBI taxonomy): Eukaryota > Metazoa > Arthropoda > Malacostraca > Decapoda > Parastacidae > Cherax > Cherax destructor. Next base: position 8,787 of record WNWK01030752.1, read on the forward strand.
CTCAAGTACTATCACCAATAATTGCAACACTCTAAGAAATCCATCGAAACCTCCACCTTCCCATCAATTCTTAAAATAGCGAGGGTTACCCCGATCCACAAAGGAGGTGATCAAGCAGACCTGAATAACTATAGGCCAATATCTAACTTACCTCTGCTCTCTAAAATCTTTGAAAAATTAATTCATAGGCAGATCTATTCCTACCTCATCTCCCACAACATACTCAACCACTGTCAGTTTGGATTCAGGCCTAATAAAAACACAAGTGATGCTATTATACACATGCTAGAAATAATTTACACCGCTCTCGAGAAAAAAGAAATCCCAGTGGGAATCTTCATTGATTTACGTAAAGCTTTTGATACAGTTGACCATGATCTGTTACACCTAAAATTATCACACTATGGTAAAAGAGGGCACTCCCTCAACTACCTAAAGTCATACCTTAGCAACAGAAGCCACACAACTAGTTGGTGTCCCAGAGGGAAGTGTTCTTGGCCCACTTCTCTTTCTCATTTACATCAACGACCTACCAAATGCATCTCAATTCCTCAAACCCATATTATTAGCAGATGACACTACATACGTCTTCTCTCACCCAAGCCCAGTCACACTAGCCAACACTGTAAATGCTGAATTACAGAAAATATCTACCTGGATGATGACTAACAAACTTACTCTCAATGTTGACTAAACCTATTTCATTCAGTTTGGAAACAGAGCTACAAGTGTTCCACTTAACATAATCATAAACGGATCACATGTCACAAGACTTACAGAGGGAAAATTCTTAGGAATCCACCTTGACAATAACCTCAAATTTCGGACACATATACAACAAATTTCAAAGAAAATCAATATGACCGTAGATATACTATCACAGATACAGTACTATGTTCCACAATCAGCTCTCCTTGCTCTGTATCACTCACTCATTAACCCCTATTTCACCTATGGAATCTGTGCATGAGGCTCAACAACAAAAAATCATCTCAGACCATTAATAACACAACAAAAGGCTGCAGTTATAATGATAACAAATTCCCAATCCAGACAACATACTCCACCAATATTCAAAAGTCAAAACTTACCGTAAAGAACATCCATACTTATAATTGTGCCTACTACATACATTGAACACTAAACTCAAATATAAACCCTCCACTCAAACTTCTCCTTACCAACCTAACAGGACTCACAACCATAACACAAGACATAGATCACTTTTTTATGTTCCCAGTGTCCATCTCACACTGGGAATGCACATAAAAGGCCCAAAAATTTGGAATTCATTACCTGTGAATACCAAAGAAACCCTGTCTGTACATCAATTCAAGACTCTTCTTAAAAACCACCTACTCACCCAAAACTAAATACACAGCACTTAGCTTTACCAACAAAGTTAACAAATCACTCTCTACTTCCTCAAAATATCATTGCTCACCGTGTTACTCCTCTAGCCTCAGAACCCCATAAGTAAATGCTCTAAGTACAATGAATTCTCATTTTTAACCTAATGCAAATGATGAGTAACATATATTTCATAGATGTATAACCCAATTGTATAATTAGTGCAACCTTATAAAACTATGTTTTATACGTCTAGTGTTAAGTAATCAGTAATGTATTAGTGTTAAGTAATCAGTAATGTATTAGTGTTAAGTAATCAGTAATGTATTAGTGTTAAGTAATCAGAAATGTATTAAGTTTAGACTGCCCGTAATGCCAATGCATGACAGTGCCTTTCTTTGCACTACAAATCATTGTAAACCCTCACTGTAAACTACCTATGTAAATATACTTCCTGAAATATGTCAACTACATTGTATAATTGCATGGAAATAAGGAATTGAATTTAATTGAACTGAAGGTCATCCTGGTACTAGAGACTGGTACTTGTAGTACCTATACTGAAGGTCATCTTGGTACTAGATTGGTACTTGTAGTACCTATACTGCAGGTCATCCTGGTACTAGACTGGTACCTGTGGTGCCTATACTGCAGGTTATCCTGGTACTAGACTGGTACTTGTGGTACCTATACTGCAGGTCATCCTGGTACTAGACTGGTACTTGTGGTACCTATACTGCAGGTCATCCTGGTACTAGACTGGTACCTGTGGTGCCTATACTGCAGGTCATCCTGGTATTAGACTGGTACTTGTGGTACCTATAATGCAGGTCATCCTGGTACTAGACTGGTACTTGTGGTACCTATACTGCAGGTCATCCTGGTACTAGACTGGTACTTGTGATACCTATAATGCAGGTCATCCTGGTACTAGACTGGTACTTGTAGTACCTATAATGCAGGTCATCCTGGTACTAGACTAGTACCTGTGGTGCCTATACTGTAGGTCATCCTGGTACTAGACTGGTACTTGTGGTGCCTATACTGCAGGTCATCCTGGTACTAGACTGGTACTTGTGGTAAATATAATGCAGGTCATCCTGGTACTAGACTGGTACTTGTAGTACCTATAATGCAGTTCATCCTGATACTAGACTGGTACCTGTGGTGCCTATACTGCAGGTCATCCTTGTACTAGACTGGTACTTGTGGTGCCTATACTGCAGGTCATCCTGGTACTAGACTGGTACTTGTGGTGCCTATACTGCAGGTCATCCTGGTACTAGACTGGTACTTGTGGTACCTATAATGCAGGTCAAGTGCGATAAACCACCTCAACTACTGGGAACGCTTGAAGTTCCTAAACCTGTACTCTCTAGAACGCAGGCGGGAGAAATACATTATTATATACACATGGAAAATTCTCGAGGTATTAGTACCAAACTTGCACACAAAAATCACTCCCTACGAAAGCAAAAGACTCGGCAGGCGATGTAACATCCCCCCAATGAAGAGCAGGGGTGCCACTAGCACGTTGAGGGACAACACAATAAGTGTCAGGGGCCCAAGATTGTTCAACTGCCTCCCAGCATACATCAGAGGGATTACCAACAAACTCCTGGCTGTCTTCAAGCAGGCACTGGACAGGCACCTCAAGTCGGTACCTGATCAGCCGGGCTGTGGTTCGTACGTTGGACTGCGTGCGGCCAGCAGTAACAGCCTGGTTGATCAGGCTCTGGTCCTACAGGAGGCCTGGTCACGGACCGGGCCGCGGGGGCGTTGACCCCTGGAATTCTCTCCAGGTAGACTCCAGGTACTAGACTGGTACCTGTGGTGCCTATACTGCAGGTCATCCTGGTACTAGACTGGTACTTGTGGTGCCTATACTGCAGGTCATCCTGGTACTAGACTGGTACCTGTGGTGCCTATACTGCAGGTCATCCTGATACTAGACTGGTACTTGTAGTACCTATAATGCAGGTCATCCTGGTACTAGACTGGTACTTGTAGTACCTATAATGCAGGTCATCCTGGTACTAGACTGGTACTTGTAGTACCTATATTGCAGGTCATCCTGGTACTAGACTGGTACTTGTGGTGCCTATACTGCAGGTCATCCTGGTACTAGACTGGTACCTGTGGTGCCTATACTGCAGGTCATCCTGGTACTAGACTGGTATTTGTAGTACCTATAATGCAGGTCATCCTGGTACTAGACTGGTACTTGTAGTACCTATAATGCAGGTCATCCTGGTACTAGACTGGTACTTGTAGTACCTATATTGCAGGTCATCCTGGTACTAGACTGGTACTTGTAGTACCTATAATGCAGGTCATCCTGGTACTAGACTGGTACTTGTAGTACCTATAATGCAGGTCATCCTGGTACTAGACTGGTACTTGTAGTACCTATAATGCAGGTCATCCTGGTACTAGACTGGTACTTGTAGTACCTATAATGCAGGTCATCCTGGTACTAGACTGGTACTTGTAGTACCTATAATGCAGGTCATCCTGGTACTAGACTGGTACTTGTAGTACCTATAATGCAGGTCATCCTGGTACTAGACTGGTACTTGTGGTAACAGTGGTCATCATGACACCAGAGGACTTTTAGTGCCAGTTGTCAGTATAATGAAGGTCGCATTAGTGTCAAATACTGACATATATAATGAGAGAACTTTTAAAGTACAGTGTCAATAATACAATGTATACAATGTTTTCATCAGTGTTATGATACTCAGTTATCATAATACTGTTGAACATCTTAACACATCGTGATGTGTGGAACATTGTCTCTGATTGCAGTGAGAACAGTAGTGAACATTTAAGTTCACGTACATCATTTGTGAACCTCCCTGGTGGAGCTATCTTTCCGTTCCACTGATCACCTGTACTGTTCCGCAGGTGCTGTGTGACCCTTGTGGGTTTAGCGTTTACCCACATTTAAAATAATATTGTAATATAAAAATATTGCAATAAAATATTCAAAGAATATCAAGTTAAGATGGGATATTTTTAAGTTATTGTTCACTATGTCAGAAACCCTTGAACACGAAGGTGTTCAAACACGAACACGAAGGTGTTCAAACACGAACACGAAGGTGTTCAACACGAAGGTGTTCAAACACGAAGGTGTTTCAACACGAAGGTCCACAGACGACCTCCTGCTGGTGCGGTTTCATCACTAGCTCCAGGTACCAGGTACCAAGGTTCCGCCTGACTCCTTTGATACATCCGACCTCTGCACTTTTTTGACCTTGCTTCTAGCTTCTCCCTCTATGGGGCGACAATTTTCGGATCACCCGCCCATCACACGTCAGACCACCTCCAGTCCCACACCTAAACCACCAAGACCATTAACTGATGATACAACTGTGATTACTTCTCACTCTGCCCAGAGAAGACCGGCACGACACTCACTACCCTTACATGTTATGTTTCAAAGTACACAATGGACTAAGTTTTTTACTCTGTAACCGACATCTACTGACTATCGTTTAGATCATAGTATCAGCAAGACGCTCCAACGCAATATTGGTCAAGATATTTAATTTCATGCTCTGAAGAGCGGTGCATGCATTGTCACGGTACAAAATGTTGGCCAAGCTCACGATCTTTCTCTCCTTCCCACCATAGATGATATTCCTCTAACAATTCAAAAACACCATTCTCTCAATTTTTGAAGTGGTACTGTCATTCTGCCTCATACCATTGTTCTGCATAATTTCCAGACATGTGATGGCGACATTCTGGAACAGCTTGAGCTCCATGACCTCCCAATTCTCAAAGTAGACACAAATGTCGTACCTGCCCTCAGGTGGAGATGCTACCCTTGCAATGTTGCTCACTTAACTTTTGACTGCTGTGAGCTTCCATCCTAGATTTATATTGCGGGTCACCGTTTACAAGTCTGAAAGGTGACCCCTACACCACAACAGTGTAGAAATTGCTGACTTTTTGGTTATCCAGCAAATACTGCTGGTCCATGGCTGAATGTCCAGTCTGTGGTGCCAACGACCATACCAATACATCTTGTCTACCTCCCTCTTGCCTTAATTGTAATGAAGCTCACCCATCTTATTCTCGTCGTTGCCAAGTTTACTTAAATGAACGAGAAATCCATTGTCTCAAAGAGACAGAAGGCTTTACTTATGCCATGGCAGTCTCTCATCTATGACTCCAGGAGAGATTTCCCCGTATTTCTTATTCTCGAGTTACTAAGAGGCCCCCAACTTCTGGTGTCCCAACTTCTACCGTCTCCTTTGAGGTCACACCTTCCACAGTCACCTCTGTATCTAATTCTTTTGCACTCCTGGACTCCGAGGTCCCTACCTCGTCACCTCATACTGTTCTCAACTCTTCATCTTCTCACTCACAAGTTTCAATGTGTACAAGACCTCACATAACAACTCTTCCCCTTCGCCCTTCTACTTCTCCGAAGTCCAAAAAGTCAACATTGTATATATCTCCTTTAACCCCTCCTTTCCTTATCCTACCCGGACATTTTGTCATTTCCAGTCTCTGTACCTGGTTCTTACCTCACTAGCTCTGTTGTGAGTGTGGTGGTTCATCCTTCCCTCGTACCGTACCTTCTCTCCTGTCCCCTCCCACGCTTCTTCCCAAGTTAATTCTAACATTTTGTTCCCCCCTACTTTGGTAACTTCCATCTTCGCCTCGATCTTTACTCACCCTCCTCCTTATATCTCCAGTATCGTCCCACATACAACGTCCTTGTCCTCTGAAACACTTGAAGCTATCTCCAAATATATTTTGGAGACTAAACCATTGATGGACACCGACCGATCCACATCCCGTCGCTACTCTTCACTCTTCTCCATCTACACAACACCTTTTTTTTTACAGTGTTCCAACCCTTCTCTGCTTATCTGTTTTCCGGTGCCACCACATGTGGACTTTTCTAACTATTCTAGTCTGCAGATACCTCTTCCTTCATATTTCTTGTATCCTTCTTTTTACAAATTATGGCTTGTTTACAGTGGAATATCCGAGGCCTGAGAGGTAACCTGGGTGAGCTTCAGGTGTTGTTCTCCCGGTTTTCTCCTATTTATGTTTGTTTACAAGAACCCAAGTTACGCTCTGCTGTTATCCATCCCATCTCGGGCGTTGTTTTATTATATTCATTGGATCATTTTCCCGATGGAACCTTTAGTAAAAGTGTACATCTTATATGCACCGGTATGCCATTCCATCAGCTCTTTGTTCATACTTCGCTGCATTACACTACAGCGCGCATCTACTTGAATAAATAACAAAAAGACACAATACCGTGCCTGGAACAATACACACACAACCCGCACATATAAAAGAGAGGAGCTTACGACGACGTTTCGGCCCGACTTGGACCATTTACAAAGTCACACTAACACACAAATGAATAAATGAATAAATGAATAAGTACAGGTAAGATCCCAATGGAATGAGCGGGGAAGACGGTACACACGAAGAATAGCGCTGGAGAGGAGTCTTCTTAGTCGTAGAAATAGAGCCAGGGCTTAACCCAGCAGCTAAGGCGATCGTGGGGCAGACTTGAGAGCAGGAATAGCAGGCTCTCCTGTTGATGAGACTTCTGTGGGGTGAGCGGGGAGGACGGGACAGCCGAAGGAGAGTGTAGAAGTTGAGCCAGGGCTTAACCCAGCAGCTAAGGCTAAAGTGGGTCAGAGGGGCGAACAGTTCAAGGTACCTGACATAGGATCAAAAGGTTATTTGTAAATAGGGTTAGGAGCAGGTTCATACAAGGAATAGAAAAGGTTGTGTTGGTTTGTGGGTCTACGAATGTCTTCGTCAAGGAGAGAGGTCCAGTAGTCATGTCGTGTCTCAAGTTTGTCTATCTGTCTGTCACTGAGAGTCTTCCAGTACAGATTCAGCGCAGTGATGTCTAACTGGGCATGGAGAGACTCGCTTGTGGCGAAGTCTTCCCATCTGACATCAAGCACCCAGCGCAGAGCCTTGTTCTGGACACGCTGCAGTTTAAGTAAGTTTGTTTTGGCTGCAAGAGAGAGGGCTAGAGGAGAGTAAGTTATCAGCGGACGTATTAGGGATTTGTAGAGGTGTAGTTTGGTGCGTTGGGAGGCATATTGCAGCTTGTAGAGGCCCGCAAGGGCCTTGCTAGCTACTGCATGCTTTGAGTGAATGTGTCTGTTTAAGCAAAGGAGGTAGTCAAGATTAATGCCAAGGACTGTGACAGATTGTGTGATGGGGATGTAGGTGCGGGTGTCAGCTGTTCTGAGCTCGACAGGTAATGGAGGATCACGTTTCCTATAGTTAAAATATGTAATGCTGGATTTAGCTGCATTGGTTTTGATCCTCCATTTTTGTTCCCAGAAGGCAATCCTGTCGACCTCATTCTGTGTTTTGTGTGAGAGTATATCTATATTGGCGTGAGTGGTGAGTTGTGTAATGTCGTCTGCCTAGGCTAGTGTGATGGAGTTGTGTTATACAGGTGTTGGAATGTCGTTAGTGTATAAAATGTAGAGGGTAGGGGAGAGGACAGATCCCTGGGGTACTCCAGCATTTAGTGTGAAGTAGTCAGAGTAGCAGCCTTGGAATTTGATTCTCATTGTGCGGCCGTCAAGGAAGTTGCAGAGGAGTTTACGAGTAGTGAGAGGCAGGTTAAAGTTAGTGCAGAGTTTGTGTTTGAGCCCTACATGCCAGACAGTGTCAAAAGCTTTTTCAACGTCTTTTGCAACCAGGGCTGTCCTGTTTCTTTGTTTTGTGTTTATGTGTATGTAGTTGAGAATGATGTTAATGGCATCCTGTGTAGATCTGTGAGTTCTGAAGCCAAACTGGCCGTTAGAAAGAAGTGAGTTGTGTTCCAGGTATCTGCGAAGACGATGGTTGATGAGTTTTTCAAAGAGTTTACCTAATGTTTCAAGGAGGCTGATAGGGCGATAGTTTCTAGGGTCAGAGTGGTCTTTATTGGGTTTGGGAAGGAGGATAGCGGTAGCAGCTTTGAAGAGTGAAGGGAAGTAACCAGAAGCAAGGGAGGCATTGAGGAGGTTTGCGTAGGAAGTAATGATAGAGTCAGGAAGGTGTTTTAGGATAATATGGTTTAGGCCAGAGGCACCAGGAGCCTTGGGAGGAAGGTGTCTGAGGAGAGTTTTAATGTCTGTGTTGGTGAAAGGAGTGTCGAGTTCTTGGGAGGAGGTAAGGGAGTCCAGATGGATGTGGCTGTCTGGTGATGTTTCGTGTGTGTGTGTAGTGTTCCAGTGTTCTATGTTCTGAATGTGTTGGATGGCGTTAGGGTGGGGTGGGTGAGGGTGGAAGATGTTCTCCCAGATGTGTTTGAAGATGTTTGTAGCAGCCTGCGGGTCTGAGATGTGTGTGTTGTTGTGGGTGATGTGTTTGAATTTGTTGGTGGGAGTGGTACCTCTGATTTTTTTTATAAAGTTCCAGAAGGCTTTGGTGTTTTTAATTCGCTGTTTGTCTGCTTGTAGTATGAGCTGTGACCAATGAGAGTTGTGGTCTTGGTCTAGACTGTGTAGAATGTTGTTTCTGAGGTAAGTGAGATCTAATCGGACTTGATTAAATCTATGTGTGTTGTAGAGGAAGCGGTTGTGGTAGCAGATAACTAATCTTCTTGTTCTGATTGAGGGTTTGAAAGAATAACGAGTGGTGTGAGTGTTCTTTGGTATTGCGGAGTTGGCTGCTTGTGTAATGGTGTCTTGGATGAGATCAAGTTGAGTGTCAATGTCAGAGATAGGTTTGTTGTTGTAGTCATAGGTGAGGTTAGTATTATCTATATGTTGTTTGAAAGCATCCCAGTCAGCGTTCTTGTAGGAGAAGGAAGGTCTGGCTGGGATGAGGATAGGGTTGGAAGAGATGTGTAAGATGACTGGGATGTGATCAGAGCCTGTAATAGGGTCAGGTGAGATGTAGTGTTGGAAGAGAGAGCTAGCTCGGTTTGCCAGAATGATATCGGGTTTGCCTTGGCCCATGTGGTTGTAGAAGGTGTTGAAGTCTGGGCCGAGGTGAATTAGGTGTTTATGGTTTGTGAAGTTGAGTAATTGGTGACCAAGTTGGTTGTTACTGGTGTGATGGAAGGCGTTGTGTTTGGCATTCATGTCAGCAAGTAGGTATGTTGGTGTGTTGGTGTAGTTGAAGACTAAGGAAAGGTCGTGTATGTTGAGAATAGTGTTTGGGCGAGCATAGGTAGTGAAGAAGATGAAGGGGCCAAGGTGGGTGTGTATTCTGACCGCAAGACAGTGTTGGTGAATAAAAGGGATTGGGAGAAATTCATGTTTTATGTTGGATTTGACAAGGATGGCAACCCCATCGTGGGGATCGTAGGGGGACTGAAGTGCAGTATAACTATAATGACGGATACGTTGAGGGGCTTTGAGGCAGGTGCTGTTAAGTAAGACAATATCTGGCCTCTCTGCTTCAAGGAGTTCGGCCAGTAGGTGTCTAATTATAAAGTAAGAACGTACGTTGAACTGAATCACCTTAAACATGATTTAATGGTTTCGTCGTAGCAAAGTTAATGTCTGGGGAGGAGTTTAGATTAAAGCCTGTGATAGTGGTGCCATCATGATAGGGGTGCCATCGGTGGATGTGTGTTTGTGGGTGTTACGGACCCTCTTCCTGGAGGGGGAGGAAGAGATGGATCTGCTTTTATGTGCTTTGGTCTGTCTGTCAGAATTTGGGGCAGGTTTAGGATTGAGTGGATTTTGTCTGGAGGAGGTGGAGTTGGACCTGGATGAAGTCTTGGATGTGGTGGATGAGGAGTGGGCGAAGGTGGATGCAGAGGAAGTGGAAGCTTTGGTAAGGGATGAGGTGGGGGAGGGGTGGTCGTAGCGGCAGCAGGAGGGGTGTTGGTGGGAAGGGTTGATGTGAAGAGAGGTGGGGGAGGAGGAGAGCTGGTGGGGGTAGGAAGAGGGGTGATGAGAGAGAGGTCGGAGGGAGAGGTTGGAGGGGGCTTAGAAGAGAAGCAGGAAGGAGGGATAATTAGTGGGGGAAGATTGTTAGCATTCAAGATTAGGTTAAGGATATGTGAGTAGTCTGATTGGTAAGTTTGAGAGATTGCCATCGCAGAGTAAGCAGCAGTGGCGACTTGACAGTTAGTTTTGTAGTCTATAGTGGGTATAGGTATAGGTGGAGAAGTGCTTGTAGTCTGTGTGTTGGTGTTTGATGTGTGTAGAATAGAGAAAGGGTTTGGGGAAGAAGAGGTAGACCAAGTGCGTGGAGTAGTCCAGGCATTGTGGGTGGGGGAGGGAGGTTTGGTAGGGGAGAGGGGTGCAGGGAAGGGGTTGGGGAGGGAGGGGGGTTGGCTTGCTCTGAGGGAGGAGAGAATGTCTTTTCTAGTAGGGCAGGAATTTGCAACTGCAGTGTGTGACTCGCCGCAGTTAGAACATTTAAGGGAGAGGTTGCAGGTATTCCAGAAGTGGCCACTTGCTGAACATCTGGAGCAGATTTGTGTGGATGTGCATGTATTTTTGTCGTGTCCGAATTTGTAGCATTTTAGACATTGTGTGATGGAGTGGAAGTTTGGAGTGAAGAGAGTGTTTGGAGGAATGCGGATAGTCTTGGCAAGGATTCCTTGGTTAAAGAGAATAGAGGCGTCAGAAGGAGTTGAACAGCGTATTTTGAGGATGGTAGAGTTATCAGGTCTGTAAATATCGTCAACAGAGACTTTGTTCTTAGTATTGATGTCTTTGATTAAGTCTTCTTTGTCTGTGTCATAGGCAGTCAGGAGAGAATAGTCTACATGTTTAGCAATGACCGTACTTTTGGCACGGTGTTCAGGAGTCCAAATAATAGTGAAGCCGGCGTCTAGCAGTTGTTGTCTGGTCGAGGTTGAGGTGTACGTTTCGTAGGATTGTCTGTCAAGAAGGAGTTTGAAGCCTGAGTGTGTCTTAAAGATTTTAAGTTGAGGTTCACCCGTGATCTGGAATAATAAATTTTCAGGATGGTTAGTGGCATCAGAATTAGAGTATTTGAGGTTCAGCGAGAAAGAATTGGTTTTGGAAGAGGTAGGATAGGCCTTAGAGGCAGGAGAGGGCGGTAGAGGGGGAGTGGGAAGGGGGAGGGAGGTGGAAGGCATCGAAGGCATCATCTAGTTGCGTAAAGATGTGGCGGTGACAGATAGCCAAATCTGTGCGGCAAGTACGTGTGGAGAAGTAGACACGCGTACTTGCCTGGCTATTACTTTAATTAAAGTTTGCTTGTAGAGTCTGACACTGGAGGCGCAGGACACTGAGGAGGTGAACTGTAACTTGATGGGGCACTGTATGCCCTAAGAGGAGAGGCACACTGGCTGTGAGCGGCTGTAAGGCTTGGAGACTTCAGGCAGCAACAGGAGTGCAGAGGGAGGCTTCCTGCCCTTGGGTAGGCTGCCACCGACGCACCAATCTTGATAGTGAAGATAAAGATAAAGGTCCAGGGTAATTGGAGGCGAAATCGATGATGCACAGGCGAGATCGTTGGCCTGGAGAGAATGTACATAACCCTAGCCATGTCACCCGCCATATCCCCCCTGTCCAGACACTCCTGACTATACCCCCCCCATCTTAGTAGGAACTATACACACACAACCCGCACATATAAAAGAGAGGAGCTTACGACGACGTTTCGGCCCGACTTGGACCATTTACAAAGTCACACTAACACACAAAGACGGGGGAAGTGGTATTTATAGGCAGGCAGACAGGGGAGGGTACAGAGAGTGTGGTAATAATGGAGTAAGTAGTGGAAGTGGTAGTAGTAGTAATAGTAGTAGTTGAGACAGTCATATTCTAGAGGAGCACTGCTCTTTTCTGTCATGTCAGAGATCACAGTCATCCTATTGATTGGTCTTCTGCTAAAACTGTCTACCCTACGTCTAACTTTCATAGTCGCCGCCTGGTTGAATCCTCCCTTATACACAACTTTCCTTGTATGAATCTTAGCCCTGGCTTTGTCTCTGTTGATGCTTTCCTCTCTCATTACATTGTTAAATGCTCTAAACTTCAGAACACCCGTGACTTAACCTGATTCCTTCCCCTTTCATCTCTTCCCTCTTCTCCTTTTTTTCTCCTATGGGTTTTCCTTTCTTTCCTTTCTTTTGCCTTGTATTTGTCCTTTATTTTATTCGCCTTTCCTCCCTCTGTGTTCTCGTCCCACCCTTGCGGGCCGCTAGCCTCATTGCAGTGCTCCTCTAGAATATGACTGTCTCAACTACTACTATTACTACTAGTACCACTTCCACTACTTACTCCATTATTACCCCACTCTCTGTACCCTCCCCTGTCTGCCTGCCTATAAATACCACTTCCCCCGTCTTTGTGTGTGTGTCAAGGGTTGTTCGTCTTACTCCTCGTCATCGTCTTAGCCTAACAATAACAACATCGTCATGGCATCTGTGTTTGTCCTGCTCGTCGTGTTGATCTTCCAGCAGCTCTGATTCTTGGCATTCAGTCTCCCTGCGATCCCCGTTGGGGAGGGGAATTTTATACAGTCATCACCATCCTAAATTGGACATCACGATGAGCTATGGAAATCGAGTCAAGATCAAACCAAACAGTGGCACTGTGAACGATTCTTCAAAACTTGCTCTAGCAATTTGCGTTAGAAGTGTGTTACAAGTGAAGTTCAACACCATACTGACCCTGAAGGAAGCATTTATTGTAGTGTGCAGCGACGATGAAGAAACAGAAAAGCTACTCACTACAACAGCCACCACCACTCTAGCAGGTCGAGGATTTACTGTCATTTCATCTCCAGCTCTCAGGGCAAGAAGGTCAGTCTTCCTTAAGAAACTTGATAAGCTTCTTACAGTTCAACCTATAGACGAACTCAAGACGTCCATTGAAAATCAAAACTCATGGGCCAAAGTGGAGAGCATTATGAAAATACCTACAGCTCCATCCATGCTCAAAATCACGTTCACCGATGTAAATATGGCTGCCACTGCATTGGCTGATGGTATTGCAGTATTTTATTACTTCATCAGCCCCACACACATCGAAGCTGAGAGATACCATTACATTCCTCAATGTTGGAATTGTTACTCTTATGCACACAACACCAGAGACTGTCCAGTGAAGGACAGGAAGTTTTGCACAACATGTGGTAATGAAGGACATGATTTTCGGTCATGCCCCGTCTCTGAACCTCCAACACCAACTTGTCTCAACTGTAAAAGCACCGATCATACACCCAGCCGCTAAATGTCCAAATAGAAAAGACATTATGAAGAAGACCCAAAAATAGCACAGAAAAAGTCATCTTTAAAATCACCCCACCTATTACGAAACTACAAGCTACCACAACAAAAAATTTTCCCAAACTTCGATTCAACCCTCCACTGCCACCATCGCACCTGATTGTGACCCAACCCCCCAAAACTACTGTTATATATGCTCATATGCACAATGCTGCTGTTCCTGGAACCTTCAACTCATCCATAAAAAACTCCTCAAATTAAATAACTTGCCAGAGTTCAAATTCCAAATTCCCCCTCTTCACTGATACTCAACAATAACCAACAACCTGTCATGTTTTTCCACCTGCAAATCAATCTCACGGCTGCTCCACCACCATCACAACCAACACCCTTACTTTCCCGTGACGGCCCCATTCACAACCAATGAAATGCCTCTGATATCTCCAAAAAACCCAGAACCAACAAATCAGGGACCTCCCAGCCTACTGCAAACTCCCCGCCGCCCATTCAGATACCTCCACATCCACACTATCCATCCTGCTAAAACGACCAGAACATCACCCCTACACCAACATTTGCTTCACACTACGATTTAGTACAAGAAAAACCACCGCACCCCCAAATGGAAAACATTTTACTATGCACACAACAGGAACTTTACCATTGATTTAAAACCAGCCACCTTGAGTTCGTATATACGTCAGAGGGGCGTTAAGTTCAAACAAAGGTTACCCCTACGCATCTGTTTCGAACTCTCGAAATCTTAGAACAGATATAAAAGACTTCATTAACTACAAACGAACGTATATAAAAATTTATCCCCCCATCAACATTCCACATGTTGTTAAATTAGAAATAGCAACACTTGGGATCTTTATTGAGGAAACGTTTTGCCACACAGTGGCTTCACACCAAAACCCCTATGACCGCCTCCTCCTGCTGCATCTCACCTGATTG
>WNWK01030753.1:0-23256 GCA_009830355.1 Cherax destructor
AGAGGAAGAGAGATATGTAGAGGTGGGGAGAGAGAGTGAGAGAGAGAGGATTCGGGGACTAGGGGAGATGGGGGAGGGAAGGGTAGGGAAAGAGATAGAGATGGGGAGAGAGAGATGGGGAGAGAGAGATGGGGAGAGGGAGAGATGGGGAGAGGGAGAGAGATGGGGAAAGGGAGAGATAGAGAGGAGAGAGAGAGATGGGGAGAGAGAGAGAGGGAGTGAGAGAAATGGGGAGAGAGAGATAGGGGAGAGAGAGAGGAAGAGAGAGATGGGGAGAGGAGAGAGAGATATGGAGAGAGAGAGAGGTAGGTAGGTAGGTTAGGGGATTTTAGGGAGAAGGGTGTAGGGGGGGAGAAAGAGGATAAGGGATGTGGGTGGGCAAGGATGTATGGAGGGGAGGGTGTGTGAGTCAACTGTCTTAACTTGTGTCTCAGAATTACTCCTCCACCCTTGTCTGTGCCTCTCTCTTCTATGTGTTAATATACTAACAGCATACTATCTGTTATGCTAATACTGCCAACAATAACAATACTAGAGTACTCAGCTTCTACAATCCTGAACACTGTAGTATGTGTGTGTGTGTGTGTGTGTGTTCACGATCCTTCTAGTTCTGTGTATATCCCTATTCTAATACATACTAAAGTAATACTAATAGTCCTAACAATATTATTAGTGCATATTACAGTAATACTACTAAAAGCAGGACTTATGGTCTTGTGTGGGTGGATCTCCTCCCTGGGTATCTGTTGACACTCCTCACCTACACCTCTAGTTCTGATAGCTCCTCACCTACACCTCACCTACACCTTTAGTTCTGATAGCTCCAGGAGTGAGTGACCTTTAGCTTCCACTGAAAGACTGGTATATACTGAAACCTCCATGCAAACAACAACTAGATGAGTATTACATGCATCTGGCAGCAGTGTCCTCGGGGTGCCTCCTCGTGATGCCTTAGGCTACCGTTCCCTGCTGAGAGAGTGTCGCACTCTCCGTCTCCTGGATCCTTTGCAAACTCCTATGATACGTTCACTTATCTTACGTGTGTATATTTTTTCTCCACTCATCCCTCAAGTATTTAAACTTTAACTGCTGGTAAATTCACTTTTATTTCCTTATTTATGACACACAATCTGCTATGGCTGCACCGCTTCCTGGTGGCCTACTGCCCACCTTCACTGATACCTTTATTTTGTTTTCACTTTCTTCCTAATGCTTGATATTTAACTATTCACACTAGCTATATGCTATATCACATTTCACTCACTGACCAACTTGCTTACACTTGACTATCCGACTTTGGGATCACTTTTAAGACCTCTTTGTCACTTGCTGGGTTGTTCACTGACCCATACACTATCACTGGCTTTTGCTAAGAGCTAAAAGACGCCCTAAAAACACTGAAATCCTGGGAGCCTTTGCCCCTGCACTCTGTGTGTGTGTGTGTGTGTACTCACCTAATTGTACTCACCTAATTGTGGTTGCAGGGGTCGAGACTCAGCTCCTGGCCCCGTCTCTTCGCTGTCTGCTACTGGGTCTCTGCTCTCCCTGCTCCATGAGCTTTATCATACCTTGTCTTAAAACTATGTATGGTTCCTGCCTCCACTATATCTTTCTCTAGACTATTCCACTTCCTGACTACTCTGTGGCTGAAGAAATGCTTCCTAACATCCCTTTGACTCATCTGAGTCTTCAGCTTCCAGTTGTGTCCCCTTGTTTCTGTGGTCCCTCTCTGGAACATTCTGTCACTGTCTACCTTGTCGATTCCCCGCAGTATTTTGTATGTCGTTATCATGTCTCCTCTGACCCTTCTTTCCTCCAGTGTTGTTAGTCCCATTTCCCTCAGCCTTTGTGTGTGTGTATCTGTGTGTGTGTATGTATGTGTGTGTGTATGTGTGTGTGTGTGTGTACTCACCTAGTTGTGGTTGCAGGGGTCGAGTCACAGCTCCTGGCCCCGCCTCTTCAATGGCCACTACTAGGTCACTCTACCCACTCCATGAGCTTTATCATACCTCTCCTTAAAGCTATGTTGTTATCATATCCCCTGTATCCCTCCTGTCTTCCAGTGTCGTCAGGTCGATTTCCCGTAACCTCTCCCCTTAGCTCCGGGACTAGTCTTGTTGCAAACCTCTGCACTTTTTCTAGTTTCCTTACATGCTTGTGTGTGTGTGCGTGTGTGTGTGTGTGTGTGTGTGTGTCTCAGTAGTTCAGTGATAGTACATAGTAGCTGATAGTACATAGTAGCTTATAACCGTTACTGAGTCACGAGCTTTGCACGTGATTGTTAGCCGTGACATTCTTGATGACCTAAGCAGTGTCAAAGGTCAGTCTTTGAATATGAATGCCCCTCAACCCTTCTAGAGTCAGTATTAGTTTAGTGAGCAGAGACAGGCCAGGCTGCTCTGGGCGCTGAGTGTACACCCATATATTTCTTCCATTACATCAGATTCCAACCAAACCACATCTGTGTTTATTACCCAATCCATGAGAAGAACCCCCACAACAAATGGTGACAGCGGTGTGGGTATGGATTTCGGGTTTTTAAGAAGAATTAAGAGGAAGATAGAGCCGGGTGTGTGTGAGCATCGCCTCAACAAGCCAGCCGCTGCCTCTCACCTACCATCAACCAGCTTCCCCACCCTTCCAAGCCACTTCATAGCAGTCGTTCTCAAGCCTTCTGGCTTATAATTGCAAAAACCTCCGAACAGTTGATCTGGGTTTTGCAATTAAACCAGCAGTTAAGCCAGTCTGTGGGAGAGCCTCAGTTATCATCCAGCCTGCAGTCATTCCAACCTGTATCTCGTCATCAATCCTGCTCATCAGTGCTGTTTGCATCGTTACAAGCATTCAAGTTCACCAGTCTCGAGGAATTAAGCCAGCTCCTTCAGGCAAGCCAGATATTCAAGTAAGCCAGTTGCTTCTTCAGCAAAGCCAGTTCCTTGAAGTATTATCTCTGTGCTACCAGTTGGACGATCGTCAGAGTGTTATTCCCCATTCCTGTGGCTTATTGTGGCAAGCCACCTGGGTTAGTGAGTGATTCCTCTGCCATGGGAATTAGTGAGTACTGCCAGGCGCCGTGACGTCATCTCAGCGTGGGTGCCCCACCGCAAGTCGCCTTGGGCTACACCAGCCGCCACTCCACCACCACTACCAGCCTCTTCTTTTGTGGCTATTTCAACCCTTATATCGGGTTCCCAGCATCGTCGTTTCGGCTCACGTGCAAGGTGAAGTTCCTGAGAGTGTGTTTCTTCATACTAGCGCCAGCAAAAAAGTCCATCTCGTGTGCGCTAATTTCTCCGAGAGTTGTGGGTATGGTATAGCAGCCTTCAGCAGCAACCAGCAAGCACCATATTCTTCTCCTCATCAACCGTCGCCGATTTCACTCACCATTGGACACAATTATTTTATAGACATTTGCGTGTGTGAGACAATTCTTCAGTGAATTTTAACATTTAAAAACTTGTGTTCTGCAGTGTTTTGCCTATATTTTGTTCCAATAATTTTTTTTGTGTCTCCCTCATTGAGTGTCTTATTTCATGTTCAGGTCCTTTTGTGTAAGTCTCTAAACCTGCAGTAAGTAGGTTTTTTGTATGCCCATTTTATTCTGTGACTTGTGTTCAGTATAATATATTTTCCAGTTACTCAGTGCAGGTACTTAATTAATTTTATATTAATTCCGTGCTGTGTTACCTAGTACGTATTTCCGTGTTGTGTCTTATTATTTTCTTGTATTTTAATTCTTTCATTGTCTTCCCTTGTAGTTTTATGATAATTCTGTGCAATAATTCTTTCAATGTTTATGCCCCAGTGTTCTTAATTGCATATTTCATTACTGTGTGCCAATTAGTGTTGCAATTTCCAGTATCTTACCTGTTTTTATTTCTAAAGACCATATCATTTTTTTTGTGTCAAACAGTGCCTCATTTTCTTGATTTTTCGCAGGATCTTGTTCCATTATTTTGTACGCAGCAAGAACCCTCTTTTATATTTTGTCACTGCAAGATCTTGTTGCAAGTATAATTACCCATTCAGAGTGACTCTTGCTGTGTTTGTGTTCCCTGCAGCCAGTAAGTGTTCACTTCTTAGTTTTGTACATTGTATAAATTTTTATTCATATTATCAATAATTCCTTGAACAAATTCACTCTTAATATTCATATTTAAAGTAAAGTATTATTCATTATTCTCCTTGCATTCAATTGTTTACTATAATTGCACTAAGAGTTAAAGTGTTCATTCTATATGTTCCCAGTGCACCATTAATTTTTATTGCTGCATTAGTCGTTTCTGCAATTAGCTTGCATATAGTAATTAGTACTCTATTTTATTTTAATCGTTGTTTATTTTTGACAAGTGCTACAATTATAATTCAGTGCAATCTTTCAGTATTACATTTCATTTAATTGTGTCAGTATTGCATATTAATTTCTTAGTGTCATTTTCTTTTATAAAATTTGTTTTTCCAGTATTTTTCCAGTTGCATAAATTACTGATTGTATTTCTACTTTGCATTGATTTAGAATTTTATTAGTATATTTCTTGATTGAAATAAGAGAAACGACAGCTCACTTTTGCAGTTAATTCACTTTGCAGTGCTATTGCCCTTGTCATTGCATTTCCTTATTTTATACAGAGCATTTCAGTGAGTTGTCACTTCTTATGCAGTGAACCTTAAACATTTTAATTATTTTTGCACCTAGTTACATAACTTTTTAATTTCGCTTTTATTTATATTTGTTACTGTGCATATTTTATTATTCTTATTTTACCTGTATTGGTTCTGTACAAATTCCTTGCAATTATGTCTCCCATATCTCCAAATACTGTAGCAAGTGATGGCATTCAGTCTTCTAATGTTTAAACTGTCCCTGCAGACATTCCCAATAGTTCCTTAGCGACTGCTAGACTAAATCAGATACAGAGTCCCTATAGTTTTACTCGTCATTCTGACGCCTTGCCACTGTTCAATGGCCATGAAAAGCATCTTCATGCATGGTTTGCTGCCGTTCATTCTCGGACCTCTGCCCTCGTAAAAGGTTCTCCTTCAGAGGAAACCCTTATCCGAATTGCGATAGAAGCTCTTCATCGGTCCCCTGCCGCCAGTCATGTTGTTGATCCTCTTGCAATGCAAGACTTCAAGGATATGGAAATCACTCCCTACAATAATAATAGACTAGACAAAGGGAACAATATACCCGCAGTGAAAAGCAGGAGTGTCATAAGTCCAAGACTGTTCAACAGTCTCCCACCAGGCATAACGGGAATTACCAATAGACTCCTGGTTGCCTTCAAAAGGGAACTGGACAGAGACCTACAGTACCCGACCAGCCGGGCTGTGGTTCATATGATGAATTGCGTGCGGCAAGTAGTAACAGTCTGGTTGATCAGGCCCTTATCCACCGCGAGGCCTGGTCAGGGACTGGACCGAGGGGGCGTTGACCCTCGGAACGACCTCCAGGTATGTAGATATGCTTACTAACACTGTTGAGAAAGTTAAACCTGGCAGTCGGATACCGTTGATTCTTAGTGCTGAGAGTGACCTGCTGAGGGTGACCTGCTGGGAGTGACCTGATGTAAAGGTGACAAAGTGCTCTCCATTGGTAACAAACTGCTGTGAGGAGTAGCATAAACCGGTGTGAAGGGTGACATAAACTGCAGTGAATGTCCCTCTGTCAGTTAGTGCAATGTCCCTTTGTCAGTGCATGTCCCTCTGTCAGTCCATGCCCCTCAGTCATGGAGAGAAGTGAAGGACTGGAACGAATTCAGCAGTGTCGTTGTGTAGTTTTAAAAATAGGTTAGATAAATACATGAGTGGGTGTGAGTTGGACCTGACTAGCTTGTGCTACTAGGTCAGATGCCGTACTAATTTCTTAAGTGAAAGTGACCTGACTACCTGGAGTTTACCTGGAGAGGGTTAAATCCAGGTGATCAGCTAGATAAATATATGAGTGGATGCAGGTGGGTGTGAGTTGGTCCTGACTAGCTTGTGCTACTAGGTCAGATGCCGTGCTCCTTCCTTAAGTGAATGTAACCTGACCTGGCTGGGTCGGGGCATTGGCTTAAACCGGTTGGAGACTTGGACCTGCCTCGCATGGGCCAGTAGGCCTGCTACAGTGTTCCTTCTTTCTTATGTTCTTATGTTCTTAATATGAGAAATTGATTCGTTCTTTTCTAGTGCCAGAATCCCCAGTGGATCCTTTTATCGTCCTTCATGAATTGGTGAATGCAACAATTATGTCTGGTGAATCGTTGAGCAAACTAAGAATAGCGTTGAGACATCTCAATAAGGAATCGTTCTGGACCCTGTGCAACGTGTACGTCAGGCCTGCATTGGAGTATGCAGCACCAGCTTGGAACCCACACTTAGCCAAGCATGTAAGGAAATTAGAGAAAGTGCAAAGGTTTTTAACGAGACTAATCCCGGAGGTAAGGGAATTATCATACGAGGAGAGGTTAAGAGAGATATAATAACGAAATATAAAATACTGAGAGGAAACGATAAGGCGGACAAAGACAGGATGTTCCAGAGATGGGACACTGCAACAAGGGGTCACAGTAGGTAGCTGAAGACTCAGATGAGTCACAGAGATATTAGGAAGTATTTCTTCAGTCACAGAGTTGTCAGGAAGTGGAAAAGTCTGGGAAGTGATGTAGTGGATGCAGGATCCATACATAGCAATAAGAAGAGGTATGATAAGGCTCATGGAGCAGGAAGAGTGACCTAATACTGACCAGTGAAGAGGCGGGGCCAGGAGCTGTGACTAGACCCCTGTAACCCCAACTAGATGAGCACTCTCTCACACACACACAGGAACTATACAAAGGTTTAAGACGAGGTATGATAAAGCTCATGGAGCAGGGAGAGAGAGGACCCAGTAGCGATCAGTGAAAGAGGGGGGGCCAGGTACTGAGTCTCGACCCCTGCAACCACAATTAGGTGAGTACAATTTGGTGAGTACACACACACTCACACACACACACACACACACACACACACACACACACACACATACACATACACACACAAGAGGGAGGGGTGGGTTGATTGCATTTTCTTGGACTGCAAGAAGGCCTTCGACACAGTTCCTCATAAAAGATTAGTGCAGAAGTTAGAGGATCAAGCATGTATAACAGGAAGGGCACTGCAATGGATCAGAGAATACCTGACAGGAAGGCAACAACGGGTCATGGTACGTGATGAGGTATAAGAGTGGGCGCCTGTGACGAGCGAGGTCCCACAGGGGTCAGACCTAGGACCAGTGCTATTCTTGGTATATGTGTATGACATGACGGACGGGATAGACTCAGAAGTGTCTCTGTTCGCAGATGATGTGAAGTTAATGAGAAGAATTAAATCAGAAGAGGATCAGGCAGGACTTCAAAGAGATCTGGACATGCTGGACACCTGATCCAGCAACTGGCTTCTCGAATTTAACCCCACCAAATGCAAAGTCATGAAGATCGGTGAAGGGCAAAGAAGACCGCAGACAGAGTATAGGCTAGGTGGCCAAAGACTGCAAACCTCGCTCGAGGAGAAAGATCTTGGGGTGAGTATGA
The DNA here is from genome assembly GCA_009830355.1 of Cherax destructor. Classification (NCBI taxonomy): domain Eukaryota; kingdom Metazoa; phylum Arthropoda; class Malacostraca; order Decapoda; family Parastacidae; genus Cherax; species Cherax destructor. The sequence goes on from WNWK01030753.1 coordinate 7,554, forward strand.
CACCAAGCACGTCTCCGGAAGCACACATCAACCAGATAACTGCTGCAGCATACGGGCGACTGGGAAACCTGAGAATAGCGTTCCAATACCTTAGTAAGGAATCGTTCAAGACACTCTACACCGTGTACGTCAGACCCATACTAGAGTATGCAGCGCCAGTTTGGAACCCATCAAAGAGATGGTAGGAAGTATTTCTTCAGCCATAGAGTAGTCAGGAAGTGGAATAGTCAACCAAGAAATGTAGTGTAGGCAGGAACCATACATAGCTTTAAGACGAGGTATGATAAAGCTCATGGAGCAGCGAGAGAAGGAACCCAGTAGCGATCAGTGAAGAGGCAGGGCCGGAGCTGAGTCTCGACCCCTGCAACCACAATTAGGTGAGTACACACACACCATTTAGGGTCATTTATGATTGCTCTAAATTCTATATAATGAATATAAGAAGCTTGGACAGCTTGTACAATACTCTGGGAGAAGTGAAGTAGACAGCCAGGAGCTGTGACTCGACCCTTTCAACCACAACTTTGTGAGTACAACTGAGTAAACACACACACACACACACACACACACACACACACATACACACACACACACACACACACACACACACATACACATACACACACACACACACACACAGTCCACACATCCCCCCACCCCACACTACACTGTAGAAACCCACAGCACACTGCCAGGTCCCCCACTCCCACAGACCCCCCAGAACAGTGTTGGAGAGGGAACTGAAGGTATAGTACACCAATATGGATGGAATAACGAATAAGTGGGAAGAGTGGCACGAAAGAGTTAAGAAGGCATCACTGGACATCATAGCTCTCACAGAAACCAACCTCATAGGAAAGATAACAGATGCTATCTCTCCAATGGGATATCAGATCCTGAGGAAAGACAGAGGGAACAGAGGGGGTGGAGGAGTGGCTCTGCTCATCAAAGACTGATGGGATTTTGATGACCTGGAGAGAGGAGGCAGAGGAGAAACAAGAGATTACATAATAGGAACACTTCAGTCTGGAGGTACCAAAGTGGTAATTGCAGTGATGTATAACCCACCACAGAACAGCAGGAGGCCAAGGCAAGAGTATGATGAGAGCAATAGAGCGATGGTTGAAACACTGGCGGAAGTGGCCAGAAGAGATCATGCGAGCAGGGCAAAGCTACTGATCATGGGTGACTTCAACCACAAGGAAATCGACTGGGAGAACTTGGAGCCACATGAGGGCCCAGAAACGTGGAGGTCTAAGATGATGGAGGTGGTACTGGAAAACCTCATGTACCAACACGTAAGGGACACTACCAGAGAGAGAGAGAAGAGGATGAACCAGCGAGACTGGACCTAGTATTCACCTTGAGTAGTGCAGATATTGAGGACATCACACATGAAAGACCCCTCGGGGCCAGTGATCATATGGTTTTAAGCATTGATTACACAGTAGAGTTGCAAGTAGAGGGAGAGGCAGATAGGGCCAGAAGAATAAAGCCATACTACAAGAAAGGGGACTACACGGGCATGATGAACTTATTAATACGGGGTTTAGTGTAACAAAGAACTGAAAGGGAAAGCAGTAAATGAGATTATGGAATATGTGACAACAATAAGCAAGGAAGCTGAGGAGAGGTTTGTACCCAAGGGTAACAGAAACAACGAAAAAGCCAGGATGAGCCCGTGGTTCAGCAAAAGGTGCAGGGAAGCCAAAACCAAGTGTGCTAGGGAATGGAAGAAATATAGAAGGCAAAGGACCCAGGAAAAAAAGGAGAGCAGTCCTAGAACCAGAAACGAATATGCACAGGTAAGAAGGAAGGCCCAACGACAGTACGAGAATGACATAGCAGGGAAAGCCAAATCTGACCCGAAACTGTTGTACAGCCACATCAGGAGGAGAACAACAGTCAAGGACCAGGTGATCAGGCTAAGGAAGGAAGGAGGAGAGATCACAATAAATGACCACGAAGTGTGTGAGGAACTCAACAGGAGATTCAAAGAAGTGTTCACCGAGGAGACAGAAGGGACTCCAGAAAGACAGAGAGGAGGGGTACACCACCAAGTGCTGGACACAATACATGCAACCGAGGAAGAAGTGAAGAGGCTGCTGAGTGAGCTAGATACCTCAAAGGCGACGGGGCCGGATCACATCTCTCCATGGGTCCTGAGAGAGGGAGCTGAGGCGCTATGTGTACCACTAACAACAATATTCAAAACATCTATCGAAACAGAGAGACTACCTGAGGTATGGAAGACAGCAAATGTAGTCCCAATCTTTAAAAAAGGAGACAGACATGAAGCACCTAACTACAGACCAGTGTCACTGACATGTATAGTATGCAAAGTCATGGAGAAGATTATCAGGAGAAGAGTGGTGGAACACCTAGAAAGGAATGAGTTCATAAACGGCAGGGTGACAGCAGTAAGACAAGAGAGAGAGGGGTGGGTGGATTGCATTTTCTTGGACTGTAAGAAGGCGTTTGACACGGTTCCACCCCAGAGATTAGTGCAAAAGCTGGAGGACCAGGCAGGGATAACAGGGAAGGCACTCCAATGGATCAGGAAGACAGCAGCGAGTTATGTCAGAGTGGGCGTCTGTGACGAGTGGGGTTCCACAGGGGTCAGTCCTAGGACCGGTGCTGTTTCTGGTATTTGTGAATGACATGACGGAAGGAATAACCTCCGAAGTGTCCCTGTTTGCAGATGATGTGAAGTTGATGAGAAGGATTCAATCGGACGAGGACCAAGCAGAACTACAAAGGGATCTGGACAGGCTGCAAGCCTGGTCCAGGAATTGGCTCCTGGAGTTCAACCCCACCAAGTGCAAAGTCATGAAGATTGGGGAAGGGCAAAGAAGACCGCAGACAGAGTACAGTCTAGGGGGCCAGAGTCTACAAACCTCACCCAAGGAAAAAGATCTTGGGGTGAGTATAACACCGGGCACATCTCCTGAGGAGCACATCAACCAAATAACTGCTGCAGCATACGGGCGCCTAGCAAACCTAAAAACAGCATTTCGACATCTTAATAAGGAATCGTTCAGGACCCTGTACACTGTGTACGTTAGGCCCATATTGGAGTATGCAGCACCAGTTTGGAACCCACATCTAGCCAAGCACATAAAGAAACTAGAGAAAGTGCAAAGGTTTGCAACACGACTAGTCCCAGAGATAAGGGGTATGTCCTACGAGGAGAGGTTAAAGGAAATCGACCTGACGATATTGGAGGACAGGAGAGTAAAGGGGGACATGATAACGACATATAAAATACTGAGAGGAATTGACAAGGTGGACAGAGACAGAATGTTCCAGAGATGAGACACAGCAACAAGGGGGCACAGCTGGAAGTTGAAGACTCAGATTAATCACAGGGATGTTAGGAAGTATTTCTTCAGTGACAGAGTGGTCAGAAAGTGTAATAGCTTGGGAAGCGATGTAGTGGAGGCAGGATCCATTCATAGCTTTAAGAAGAGGTATGAGGCTCATGGCGATGGGAGAGTGACCCAGTAGCGGCCAGTGAAGAGGCGGGGCCAGGAGCTATGACTCGACCCCTTCAACCACAACGAGGTGAGTACACACACACACATGCAACAAGGTTAGTTCCAGAGCTATGGGGAATGTCCTACGAAGAAAGGTTAAGAGAAATCGGCCTGCGGACACTGGAGGAGAGGAGGGTTAGGGGAGACTTGATAACGACATACAAAATAATGCGTGGAATAGATAAGGTGGACAGAGACAGGATGTTCCAGAGAGGGGACACAGAAACAAGGGGTCACAATTGGAAGTTGAAGACTCAGACGAGTCAAAGAGATGTTAAAAAGTATTTCTTCAGTCATAGAGTTGTCAGGAAGTGGAATAGTCTAGCAAATGATGTAGTGGAGGCAGGAACCATACATAGCTTTAAGACGAGGTATGATAAAGCTCATGGAGCAAGGAGAGAGAGGACCTAGTAGCGGTCAGTGAAGAGGCGGGGCGAGGAGCTAAGTTTCGACCCCTGCAAAGACAATTAAGTGAGTACAATTAGGTGAGTACACACACACACACACACACACACACACACACACACACACACACACACACACACATACACACATACAAGCACTCACACAATGATAAGAACTAAGACCAGTAATGTTTCTGATACACGTGAATGTCATACCAAATGGGATTGTGGCAGATGTATTTCTTTTTTCTGATGCTGTAAGATTAATGACTAATATTAACACAAAGAATGACCAGGAAAAATTACAATTTGAGTTGAACAAACTGTAAGTTAAGTGGATATTTGAAGCATAACGCCAAGCATATTTCTGGAGGCGCATATAAACTGAATAACCTTCGCGGATAATGTTTGTCTAGTAAATCTAAAAGCATCCTTCAGACATATCGACAAATTCATTCAAGACCTCCTGTACATAATGTGCCAGGCCTATCTTGCAGTAGGCAGCACCAACCTGGAACACACACCTGATAAACATAAGAAACTGGATGAAGTGTTGACGTATACAATGACTGGTCCCAGAGTTGACGTATACAATGACTGGTCCCAGAGTTGACGTATACAATGACTGGTCCCAGAGTTGACGTATACAATGACTGGTCCCAGAGTTGACGTATACAATGACTGGTCCCAGGGTTGACGTATACAATGACTGGTCCCAGAGTTGACGTATACAATGACTGGTCCCAGAGTTGACCTGTACAATGACTGGTCCCAGAATTGACGTATACAATGACTGGTCCCAGAGTTGACGTATACAATGACTGGTCCCAGAGTTGACCTGTACAATGACTGGTCCCAGAGTTGACGTATACAATGACTGGTCCCAGAGTTGACGTATACAATGACTGGTCCCAGAGTTGACGTATACAATGACTGGTCCCAGAGTTGACGTATACAATGACTGGTCCCAGAGTTGACGTATACAATGACTGGTCCCAGAGTTGACGTATACAATGACTGGTCCCAGAGTTGACGTATACAATGACTGGTCCCAGAGTTGACGTATACAATGACTGGTCCCAGAGTTGACGTATACAATGACTGGTCCCAGAGTTGACCTGTACAATGACTGGTACCAGAGTTGACGTATACAATGACTGGTCCCAGAGTTGACGTATACAATGACTGGTCCCAGAGTTGACCTGTACAATGACTGGTCCCAGAGTTGACGTATACAATGACTGGTCCCAGAGTTGACATATACAATGACTGGTCCCAGAGTTGACCTGTACAATGACTGGTCCCAGAGTTGACCTGTACAATGACTGGTCCCAGAGTTGACCTGTACAATGACTGGTCCCAGAGTTGAGGGTTTGAGTGATGAAGAAACTGATCCAGATGGCATTATAGGAAAACTGACCAAGAGTTGACATGCTAGGTGCGTGCAGAATACTCGGGAGAAATGGTAAGGTAGATATAGACTGAGAGGGGAGAAAGAGGTACACTGGGGATATAGTTGGAAGTTATAGCCATAACTAAGTCAGAGGGATGTCAGGAAGTACTTCTTCAGTCTCAGGGTGATCAGAAAGTGGTATGACTTTGATCAAGATGTGGTCGATTTTATTTTGTTCATAACTCGTGAACACGTCATCAAACTGGCTTCATATTTTTAACATGTACGATAACGGGGATAAAACTGTAGAAACAAGTGGCATGTTCAAGTGCCAGTGCCAGCATCCTGGGACTAATAACATAACTTGAAAAGTGTTGGTGCAGATATGAACAATTTATATGTGAAATAATGGGTAATTTTTATTCCCATTAAATCACGTTCAATAAATTTCAGTTTGGGTCTTCTAAACTATTTTAGTATTTAATGGCTGCTGCATCTCAGTGCCAGGATAGTACAGTAACTATTATGAGGCACCTGAGTTTCCCTGTCTCCTAATAACATGTTTATTTTTCCCCAATTATCTACCTTGTCCATAATTACTATCGCATTTGCTTTGTCTGCTTTCGTAACGTGAAGTCCAGGATCTTTCTTTAATTCATGGTATAACTTAACATGGTATAACTTAACATGGTATAACTTAACATGGTATAATTTAATTCATGGTATAACTTAACATGGTATAACTTAACATGGTATAATTTAATTCATGGTATAACTTAACATGGTATAACTTAACATGGTATAACTTAACATGGTATAACTTAATATGGTATAACTTAACATGGTATAACTTAACATGGTATAATTTAATTCATGGTATAACTTAACATTGTATAATTTAATTCATGGTATAACTTAACATGGTATAACTTAACATGGTATAACTTAACATGGTATAACTTAACATGGTATAACTTAACATGGTATAACTTAACATGGTATAATTTAATTCATGGTATAACTTAACATGGTATATCTTAATTCATGGTATAACTTAACATGGTATAACTTAATTCATGGTATAACTAACAATTTGTGTTGTAGAGGTCTGAGCAAAGCTTAGATTTATACAATAACTCTTCTGATTAAAATATAACAATTGTGAACAGCATTGTTCATTAACTGATGCATCGTATAAAATGGCTGGAATGTTTGATGGGATTATGCTGCGTACACACAAATTGTGTTGTATTCTGTACAATAACTGGAAAATGCTGCTTCTGGTCGACTTAAAACTGTTAGTGTTGCTGTGTTTCCCTCTAGGTCAACAATGTCTTGATGTTAGGTAGTGTTGATGTGTCCCTCTAGGTCAACAATGTCTTGATGTTAGGTAGTGTTGATGTATCCCTCAAGGTCAACAATGTCTTGATGTTAGGTAGTGTTGATGTGTCCCTCTAGGTCAACAATGTCTTGATGTTAGGTAGTGTTGATGTGTCCCTCTAGGTCAACAATGTCTTGATGTTAGGTAGTGTTGATGTGTCCCTCTAGGTCAACAATGTCTTGATGTTAGGTAGTGTTGATGTTTCCCTCTTGTCTTGATGTTAGGTAGTGTTGATGTTTCCCTCTAGGTCAACAATGTCTTGATGTTAGGTAGTGTTGATGTGTCCCTCAAGGTCAACAATGTCTTGATGTTAGGTAGTGTTGATTTTTCCCCTCTTGTCTTGATGTTAGGTAGTGTTGATGTGTCCCTCTAGGTCAACAATGTCTTGATGTTAGGTAGTGTTGATGTTTCCCTCTAGGTCAACAATGTCTTGATGTTAGGTAGTGTTGATGTTTCCCTCAAGGTAAACAATGTCTTGATGTTAGGTAGTGTTGATGTGTCCCTCTAGGTCAACAATGTCTTGATGTTAGGTAGTATTGATGTGTCCCTCTAGGTCAACAATGTCTTGATGTTAGGTAGTGTTGATGTGCCCCTCTAGGTCAACAATGTCTTGATGTTAGGTAGTGTTGATGTGTCCTCTAGGTCAACAATGTCTTGATGTTAGGTAGTGTTGATGTGTCCCTCTAGGTCAACAATGTCTTGATGTTAGGTAGTATTAATGGGTCCCTCTAGGTCAACAATGTCTTGATGTTAGGTAGTGTTGTGTCCCTCTAGGTCAACAATGTCTTGATGTTAGGTAGTATTGATGTGTCCCTCTAGGTCAACAATGTCTTGATGTTAGGTAGTGTTGATGTGTCCCTCTAGGTCAACAATGTCTTGATGTTAGGTAGTGTTGATGTGTCCCTCTGGTCAACAATGTCTTGATGTTAGGTAGTGTTGATGTGTCCCTCTAGGTCAACAATGTCTTGATGTTAGGTAGTATTGATGTGTCCTCTAGGTCAACAATGTCTTGATGTTAGGTAGTGTTGATGTGTCCCTCTAGGTCAACAATGTCTTGATGTTAGGTAGTATTGATGTGTCCCTCTAGGTCAACAATGTCTTGATGTTAGGTAGTGTTGATGTGTCCCTCTAGGTCAACAATGTCTTGATGTTAGGTAGTGTTGATGTGTCCCTCTAGGTCAACAATGTCTTGATGTTGGGTAGTATTGATGTGTCCCTCTAGGTCAACAATGTCTTGATGTTAGGTAGTGTTGATGTGTCCTCTAGGTCAACAATGTCTTGATGTTAGGTAGTGTTGATGTGTCCCTCTAGGTCAACAATGTCTTGATGTTAGGTAGTGTTGATGTGTCCTCTAGGTCAACAATGTCTTGATGTTAGGTAGTATTGATGTGTCCTCTAGGTCAACAATGTCTTGATGTTAGGTAGTGTTGATGTGTCCCTCTAGGTCAACAATGTCTTGATGTTAGGTAGTATTGATGTGTCCTCTAGGTCAACAATGTCTTGATGTTAGGTAGTGTTGATGTGACCTCTAGGTCAACAATGTCTTTATGTTAGGTAGTGTTGATGTGTCCCTCTAGGTCAACAATGTCTTGATGTTAGGTAGTGTTGATGTGTCCCTCTAGGTCAACAATGTCTTGATGTTAGGTAGTGTTGATGAGTCCCTCTAGGTCACAATGTCTTGATGTTAGGTAGTGTTGATGTGTCCCTCTAGGTCAACAATGTCTTGATGTTAGGTAGTGTTGATGTGACCCTCTAGGTCAACAATGTCTTTATGTTAGGTAGTGTTGATGTGTCCCTCTAGGTCAACAATGTCTTGATGTTAGGTAGTGTTGATGTGTCCCTCTAGGTCAACAATGTCTTGATGTTAGGTAGTGTTGATGAGTCCCTCTAGGTCAACAATGTCTTGATGTTAGGTAGTGTTGATGTGTCCCTCTAGGTCAACAATGTCTTGATGTTAGGTAGTGTTGATGTGTCCCTCTAGGTCAACAATGTCTTGATGTTAGGTAGTGTTGATGTGTCCCTCTAGGTCAACAATATCTTGATGTTAGATAGTGTTGATGTGTCCCTCAAGGTAAACAATGTCTTGATGTTAGGTATTATTTATTATATTATTCGTCTTGTGTGAAATAATTTACTAATGTTTCTTCTGATGAGAAGTAAATCACAGGGTCTGACTATTTGGTTATTCCAGGTTAAACCAGTTTAATGTTCTTTATGTGTGTATAACCTGTGCTCACTCAAGACCAGTCTTAAACACTTGTATGTTACGTACACTAGGCTTACATAAAACTTTCTTTCTTAAAAGCCGGTCAGTCTTATCTAGAAAAAAAGTTTGGTAGGTCTCAGTTCAATCTTCTGGACGAAAATGGGAAATTTAAATGCTGCCTCTCATGCGATAATTTCTGAGTGTCGTATCTGATTACCTTCAAGCCTTCCATACTGATAACTTGATCATGCAATTTTTGAGCGGCTTCAAACTTAATGTGCTTGTGTATTTTACAATGTGAGTCTCTTTGTAAGCTCTGAATTGAATTTTGGGTCAAATATGTCGTGATTAACAGTCTTAATCAAGAAATTTATATATAACTTTCCATGTGATGACTTGTGAATGTCTCTTCTGATTCCCTTCAACACTAATATTTAACAGCATTATCAACATGTGCCGCACTCTGCACTATTCCAATCACGTTCACTGGGGTTATGGAATACCGGGATACCTTCCTGGGATCACTGAGGGACTGGGGTTAAGGAATACTGGGATACCTTCCAGGGATCACTGAGGGACTGGGGTTATGGAATACCGATACCTTCCTGGGATCACTGGGGGACTGGGGTTATGGAATACCGGGATACCTTCCAGGGATCACTGAGGGACTGGGGTTACGGAATACCGGGATACCTTCCTGGGATCACTGGGGGACTGGGGTTATGGAATACCGGGATACCTTCCTGGAATCACTGGGGGACTGGGGTTATGGAATACCGGGATACCTTCCTGGGATCATTGAGGGACAGGGTTACGGAATACCGGGATACCTTCCTGGGATCACTGAGGGACTGGGGTTATGGAATACTGGGATACCTTCCAGGGATCACTGAGGACTGGGGTTATGGAATACCGGGATACCTTCCTGGAATCACTGAGGGACTGGGGTTATGGAATACCGATACCTTCCTGGGATCATTGAGGGACTGGGGTTACGGAATACCGGGACACCTTCCTGGGATCATGAGGGACTGGGGTTATGGAATACCGGATACCTTCCTGGGATCACTGAGGGACTGGGGTTATGGAATACCGGGATACCTTCCTGGGATCACTGAGGACTGGGGTTATGGAATACCGGGATACCTTCCTGGAATCACTGAGGGACTGGGGTTATGGAATACCGGATACCTTCCTGGGATCATTGGGGGACTGGGGTTACGGAATACCGGATACCTTCCTGGGATCACTGAGGACTGGGGTTATGGAATACTGGGATACCTTCCAGGGATCACTGAGGGACTGGGGTTATGGAATACCGGGATACCTTCCTGGAATCACTGAGGGACTGGGGTTATGGAATACCGGGATACCTTCCTGGGATCATTGAGGGACTGGGGTTACGGAATACCGGGATACCTTCCTGGGATCATTGAGGGACTGGGGTTATGGAATACCGGGATACCTTCCTGGGATCACTGAGGGACTGGGGTTATGGAATACCGGGATACCTTCCTGGGATCACTCAGGGACTGGGGTTATGGAATACCGGGATACCTTCCTGGGATCACTGAGGGACTGGGGTTATGGAATACCGGGATACCGTCCTGGGGTAACTGAGGGACTGGGGTTATGGAATACCGGGATACCTTCCTGGGATCACTGAGGGACTGGGGTTATGGAATACCGGGATACCTTCCTGGGATTACTGAGGGACTGGGGTTATGGAATACCGGGATACCTTCCTGGGATCACTGAGGGACTGGGGTTACGGAATACCGGGATACCTTCCTGGGATCACTGAGGGACTGGCGTTACGGAATACCGGGATACCTTCCTGGGATAACTGAGGGACTGGGGTTATGGAATACCGGGATACCTTCCTGGGATAACTGAGGGACTGGGGTTATGGAATACCGGGATACCTTCCTGGGATCACTGAGGGACTGGGGTTATGGAATACCGGGATACCTTCCAGGGATCACTAAGGTATACTTGTATACCATCAACTTTTACTTTCAAATATTAGAATAATTTATGTTTTTTTTCTTTTAATTTTTTTTCTTGAGAGTTTAAACTGCGTCATATAATTCAGTATAATAATGGTGAAGTGTCGCTCTTGTTCTCAACTATAATTTTAAATTTTGAATGACCCAGTTATTACAAAAAAAAAAAAATTATTTTTTCATTTTTAAAAGCTTTAAATTAACAGTTTTTTTAAGTGTAAATGGAAATTATCCAAACTTTTATTTTCGGGATTTATTTTTCATTACTTTGTCATCAGATGTCTAAAATATGAAGAGAGATTCAGAAAATTAATGTTTTTTGTTTTTTTTCAATTTGTAAGTCTCACTGGGACGACTATAATATACATTAACAACTTATAACATCGTCATTTACGAGAAATTAATATATTTAATATTGAACTTTCCTCTGTTATTTAATATCCATTGTGCAATAAAAGTTCCCTTATATATTGAACACTGTCAATATAATTTTAAAAATATAAAATATACGAAAAATATTGGTATCGCTATTGATATCGAAAATTTTTTTAGTGTCCTCTTATATATATATATATATATATATACGTATATATATATATATATATATATATATATATATATATATATATATATATATATATATATATATATATATATATTATTGTACCAAGAACAAGTGGTATTAATCGATAACAACACTGTGACTAGCCAAGAGTCGAACCCATGCTGCTTTGGCCCGCCTCATGGGTTCGACTCCTTGGCTAGTCGAGTGTTGTTATTGATCAATATCACTCGTTCGTGGGTGCAATAATATAAAATACTGCTCGTTGGGCTAGTACACCAAACAGGGAGTAGAATGAAATTAGCTCAGAGGCATCCACACCACCGTATGTCCTCGGATGACGGGTACAACACCTAGCATGGCTTGGTGCATCATTCTTGAGGATTGTGTGGTCCCGTGGTCATGTGTTTTTCACTCACCATGACGCGGGCGAAAGCAGCATGGGTTCGACTCCTTTGCTAGTCGCAGTGTTGTTATATATATACAATATATATATATATATATATATATATATATATATATATATATATATATATATATATATATATATATATATATATATATATATATATATATATATAGTATGTACAATCTCTCTGTAGAACGCAAAATGGCGGCGGTCCCCCACCCCCAACCCCCACTTCCGGTCACCCCCACCCCTACCGGTCGCCCCCCACCCCACTTCCGGTCGACCCCACTTCCGGTAGCCCCCACGCCCACCAACGCCCCCCATTTTTTTTTTTTTTTTTTCATCCTGAGCAGGTCCGCACCCCTCACCCCCTCACACCCCTGAGACCCTCATCCCTGAGCGGTCTCCTTCCGCCGCTCGAGGCCCCGCCCCGCCGCGCCCGCCCGCCCGCGCCCTTCCGCGTCGAGCCGCCCCGAGCTGCCTTCTGCAGCGGCTTTGCGGATCGCCCCCGCTCCTCGATTTTTTCGAATTTTCCCTACTTTTTTCCAAAAATTTCGAATTTTAGAGGGATTTCCAATTCCTCAGATCAAGATTTACATCGATTTTCATGAATAATACAAAATTTCCTTGGATCAAGTTCCTTATGGGGGTAGAAATTTTCTCGATTTCAATAAAAAGAACGAAAAGACTCATTTTTACTAATTCATCAGAAAAGACACCCTATGGGGCCTCTTTTTAGGTTAAACAAGCTAAAATTAGGTTAACACTAATACACATTTTTTCGTCATTTATTTATTAATACATATACATTATCGGTTAACAGAGTAAAAAGATATATTTTATTTATTAATACATATATAAATATAAAAAGATACAATTTTCCATGTTTTCAGGTAATATGGTAACCCCTATGGGGTAAGGTAAAAAAAAATTCGATTTCAATAAGCCTCTCTTTTTTAATCTTTACTGTACATATTTCACCTTTTACGTTACTTATAGACTTTTTGCATCTCACTCTCCCCATTCACCTCACTCACTCACACATGGATACTTAACCCAGGATAACACAAATTTTCAACACTTTGCTCTGCATACACTTTCATTTTTATTAATTATTCACACAATTTTTCACTCATATCCCACAAAGTCACAAATTCACTATTCTACCATGTACAAACCACCTCACACTCCTTAACCAGGATAACAAATTTTCAGATGTTTTAATATCCATGTACAAGTCTCAACACCTCCCCAGCACCTCACTCTTCCTTTCATATCTCTTCCCTTCACCTCACCTCACCTCACTCACTCACACACACACACACACACACACAATCCAACGATACTTAACCCATTTCTAAATTCGATATAAGATCTATCACTCATTGAATAACATTTTTAATATTTCATTATAAGAATCTTCTTCACAGCATATATTTTCCCTCATGTGATTAACTAAATACAACTCTTTCTAATCAGGTTTACTATTAAATCATGTTTTTAGTAAAAGAGTTGTCATGAAACACTTTGGCAACTCTACTGCACTACACCTGGGGTCACCGTGACGTCATCACTGGGTCCCCAACAGGATTGAGCAGGTATCTCATACGTATCACACCATGTTTCACATTACAAACTCTATTCAACAATTTTTCACTTCTATATTTTATTTTAAATTATTCACAATACCTTTAATTTCATTAAAATTTACGCTCACACACACACACATACACACACAACAGTCAAGGACCAGGTAATCAGGCTGAGAAAGGAAGGTGGGGAGTTCACAATAAACGACCAAGAGGTATGTGAGGAGCTCAACATGAGATTTAAAGAAGTTTTACACAGGAGACAGGAAGGACTCCAGGAATTCAGAATAGGGAGGTATACCAACAAGTGCTGGATGAAATACACACAACCGAGGAGGAGGTGAAGAAGCTGCTATGTGAACTCGATACCTCAAAAGCGGTGGGACCGGACAACATTTCTCCGTGGGTCCTTAGAGAGGAGCAGAGATGTTGTGTGTGCCACTAACACAAATCTTCAACACATCCATTGAAACTGGGCAACTACCTGAGGCGTGGAAGATGGCAAATGTAGTCCCAATTTTTAAGAAAGGAGACAGACACGAGGCATTAAACTACAGACCTGTGTCACTGACGTGTATAGTATGCAAAGTCATGGAGAAGATCATCAGGAGGAGAATGGTGGAGCACCTAGAAAGACACAAGCTTATAAACGACAACCAGCATGGTTTCAGGGAAGGAAAATCCTGTGTCAAAACCTACTGCAGTTTTATGACAAGGTAACAGAAGTAAGACACGAGAGAGAGGGTGGATAGACTGCATTTTTGGACTGCAAGAAGGCGTTCGACACAGTTCCTCACAAGAGATTAATGCAAAAGCTAGAGGATCAGGCACACGTAACAGGAAAAGCACTGCAATGGATCAGAGAATATCTGACAGGGAGGCAACAACGAGTCATGGTACGTGACGAGATGTCAGAGTGGGCACCTGTGACGAGTGGAGTTCCACAAGGGTCAGTCCTAGGACCTGTACTGTTTTTGGTATATGTGAATGACATAACGGAAGGGATAGACTCAGAAGTGTCCTGTTTGCAGATGATGTGAAGTTAATGAGAAGAATCAAATCAGTCGAGGATCAGGCAGGAATACAAAGAGACCTGGACAGGCTGCAAGCCTGGTCCAGTAACTGGCTCCTTGAATTTAACCCTGCCAAATGTAAAGTCATGAATATCGGGGAAGGGCAAAGAAGACCGCAGACAGAGTATAGTCTAGGTGGCCAAAGACTGCAAACCTCACTCAAAGAAAAAGATCTTGGGGTGAGTATAATACGAGCACATCTCCTGAGGCACACATCAATCAGATAACTGCTGCAGCATACGGGCGGCTGGCAAACCTAAGAATAGCGTTCCAATACCTCACTAAGGAATCATTCAAGACTCTGTATACCATATACGTCAGGCCCATACTGGAGTATGCAGCACCAGTTTGGAACCCACACCTGGTCAAGCACGTCAAGAAATTAGAGAAAGTGCAAAGGTTTGCAACAAGACTAGTCCCAGAGCTAAGGGGATTGTCCTACGAAGAAAGGTTAAGGGAAATCGGCCTGACGACACTAGAGGACAGGAGGGTTAGGGAGACATGATAACGACATATAAAATACTGCGAGGAATAGATAAGGTGGACAGAGACAAGATGTTCCAGAGAGGGGACACAGAAACAAGGGGTCACAATTGGAAGTTGAAGACTCCTATGAGTCAAAGGGATGTTAGGAAGTATTTCTTCAGTCATAGAGTTGTCAGGAAGTGGAATAGCTGAAAGGACATAGTGGAGGCAGGAACCATACATAGTTTTAAGACTAGGTTTGATAAAGCTCATGGAGCAGGGAGAGAGAGGACCTAGTAGCAATCAGTGAAGAGGCGGGGCCAGGAGCTATGACTCGACCCTGCAACCACAAATAGGTGAGTACAAATAGGTGAGTACACACACACACACCATCTCCACCCATCACAGGCTCACCCAGCGCCTGAGGCCATGACCTCACCTTCTCTCTCTCCTCTACCACACACACACACGAACACACGCCCCACACACACACACACACACACACCACCACCATTACCCCATCACTCATCTCAATTTTTTCCAGTTTTACTAATTCATCCAAAAAGCCACATCCGCTCCATAGAACATACACACATTTTATACTCAATATAACCAAGAAATGCATTGGAACACCTCCAAAACACTCTTATACATCATTTGAAACCCCAAAACCATTGAA